>CAIGRB010067982.1:2262-35483 GCA_903798255.1 Fraxinus quadrangulata
TGGGATTTACTTCAAAATACAACCGAGGAATCCAATCGAACAAGCACTCAATAATAAAGAATATAAGAACAGAAAGTAATCGACAATAACACAAAACAATTGTTGACCTAGTTAAGCCAAAATGGCCTAGTCTGAGGGGATCAGGAACAGCCCGTTCCACTAGTGCAAATCGCCTTCCAAAGAGAGAACGTTACATCAAGAAGCACTCAGAACAGAGTTTTTGTAATCGATCCAAAGATCTACCAAAAACTGAAAGTTCGAGTCCACGGATCTAACTCAAACACTTGGAGAAAATCTATACAATCTAGCCACTATTCCAGGCCTGAATAATACACAACATTCACCTTAACAACTAGCTAGATCTATTACAGAGAACAACACAAGAAGAAGAAAGTACAGACTCTACACGAAGGAGTCCAAGAGAGAGAGAGAATAGAAGAGTCCAAAACGTATGTAGTAATGAATGGCCGAAACTGTAACTCTAGAGACGATATTAACCCAAGATTAGATCTCAGCCATTGATTCCATCCAACGGTCTACATTAGTTCAACCTAGCACAATTCGGGTGAATCACTTAGCTGACAATAAGTGTTTGACACTTAGGCAGCTGAAGCAACAAATTAATCAGCCAAGTCAATTGCACAAATAGCACCAGTCCAACAGTATTTCGAGAAACACAACTCTCACATTCTTCAACTTGGTTCTCAATAACACTCTCTTAGTTGCAAAAATGTACATGGAAAGTTGTTCATCATCATTGCCTAGTACCTGCAAGAAAATTACCCTTTGTCAATATGTAACAAAGACAAACACAACTTAAACTTTCCAACAGGCAATATTTTTGTCCCCATATCTGAGGAATTTTTGTCAGTATGTATCTTAACAAGATTAACTTCACCTCGAGATAGTTTTTCTCTAATAAAATGATACTTCACCTCAATATGTTTTGACCTCTCATGATAGACAAGATTTTTGCTAAGTAATAAAACACTTTGACTATCAGTAAACATTATAGGAGTATCATGCACGAAGTTCAATTCTTTTAAGATTCCTTTAAGCCAAATACATTCTTTAAGAGCTTCAATTATGGCTACATATTCAGCCTCAGTGCTGGATAAAGTAACTAAAGGCTATAATTGTGATTTCCATGTTATGCAGTTATCACCAAGAGTAAAGAAATAGCCTGTAGTTGATTTTCTGCTGTCCTTGTCTTCAGCAAAATCAGCATCTACATAACCCTTAAGAGTTAAGTTTTCAGATCTCTTCTCATATACTAAACTCAAATTTAAAGTTCCAACCAGATACCTTAGTAACCATTTCATCCCAGCCCAGTGTGGTTTTCTAGGGTTAGACATGAATCTACTTAGGAAACTGATGGAAAAAGCAAGGTCAAGTCTAGTAGTGATCATGACAAACATAACAGAACCTATGGCATTAGCGTAAGGTATATATTCCATCTCTTTTACTTCAGTTTCAGATTTAAGAGAATGAGAATAAGAAAGATTCCTATGACCAGCAAGATGAACATTCATAGATTTGCAATCTTTCATACCAAATTTAGTTATAACTTTATTCAAATAACCTTCTTGTGAAATAGTTAACTTATTTTCAGCCATATTTCTATTTATAATCATCCCAAGAATCTTTCTAGCATTCCCTAAATCTTTCATGTCAAACTCAGATTTTAAAAGACCCTTTAACTTCTTAATTTGAGACTTGCTAGAACCAGCCAGAAGCATATAATCAACATAAAGCGGCAAGTAGACTTCACACCCACTCTTAATGTTATTATAGTATAAGCAAGCATCAAATTCACTTCTTTTAAACCCCATTTTCAACACGTAGGCATCAAACCTCTTGTACCATTGTCTTGGATTTTGTTTCAGCCCATACAATGATTTTTCCAACTTACATACATAATCAGATTTACTTGTAGCCACAAAACCTTGTGGCTGACTCGTGAAGATATCTTCTTCCAATTTTCCATGCAAAAATGCAATTTTGACATCAAGTTGTTCAAGTTCCCAATTGAATTGAACAACAAGAGCCAGCATCAGTCTGAATGTCTTATGCTTAATCAAAGGTGAAAAAATTTCATTATAGTCTACACCCTCTTTTTGAGTATAACCTTTAGCTACTAACCTGACTTTAAACCTCACAGGATCATTCTGGTTCAAACCCTCCTTTAATTTGTAGATCCATTTACATTGAACCAATTTTTGATTTTTAGATTGTTTAATCAATTTTCAAGTTTTATTATCACTCAAAGATTGCATTTGTTTTTGCATGGCCTTTAACCAATTCTTAGAATTCTTTCCATTAACTGCTTCTTTATAAGAACCAGGTTCAGTTTGTTCAAGGGCTTCACCTGAGACTAGTGCAAAGTCTGTCAGGTTAAGGGATTCATACCTAAGGTTAGGTATGATTTGCCTTCTCTCCTTATCCCTAGTTAGTTGGTAATCTTGATTAGATGGCTGAACATCAGTTTGTTTAGTTTCAACAGGTTCAATGTCATTTTGTGGTTCAGTCACCTCAGCAGGTTCAGATTCTGTCTCTGATTCATGACGTGTACGATTATTTTCATCATTTCCAGGTTTAGTCAAATGAAATTTAGTAAGCTTCACCTCAGTCTGAACAGTTCTTTCAGTTTCAGATTTGTTTGATTTATCAGAATTCTGTTTTAGGCAGGCATTTCAGATTTATTAAAGAAAACATTTCTGCTGTTAATAATCTTGATACCTTGAACCCCTAGAACCCAAAACCTGTAACTTTTCACACCCCCAGGGTAGCCTAACATCACATATTTAACAACCCTAGGTTCCAATTTTCCCTCTAAGTGATGTGCATGTGCCGCACATCCAGAAACCGGTATGTGATTTAAATTTGGAGGCTCCCCAATCCACAATTCATGTGGGGTCTTAAAATTTATACCGCTGGAGGGTGATCTATTAATCAAATATGCTGTAGTACATGCAGTTTCAGCCCAAAAACCTTTGGCAAGGCCAGAGCTGATTAACATACACCTAACTTTATTCATTATGGTCTTATTCATTCTCTCAAAGACTACATTCTGTTCAGGTGTGTATTTAACAGTTCTATGTCTTACTATTCTCTTTTGCTTACAAAAGTTATCAAACTCAAGCCCATTGTCAGTTCTTAATGTTTTTAATTTCTTCTCTAAATGATTCTCAACAGACTAAAGCCAGGTTCTGAATTTCCCAAAAGTTTCAGATTTAGCATTCAAAGGATATATCCAAACTTTCCTAGAATAATCATCCACCAAGGACAGGAAGTACTTACTTTCACCAAAAGTGGAATGCTTCTCAGGGACCCATAGACCAGCATGAACATAGTCCACAAGTCTACTAGTTCTATGTGAGCTTGCTTCAAAGCTTACCTTATGGGACTTGCCCAACACACAAGTCTCACAAAAGTTCACTGTTTTAATGTCATCTTTTCCAAGTAATTTTTGATTACTTAAAGATTTCAGTCCTTTAAAACCAATATGACCCATTCTATTGTGCCACAATTCAGTCTTATCTCTATTAGCTGTAAGGAGACTAGAATCAGGTATAGTTTCAATTTTACCTTCAAGATAGTATAGTCCATTTCTTTTAAGCCTTTTCATAAGTATTAGAGATCCCTTCATAATTTTTAGGACTCTATCTCAAAATTTAAAGGTATACCCCTCATCTTCAAGAGTCCCTAAGGAAATAAGGTTTTTCTTCAGATTTGGGACGTATCTTACATCTTTGAGTTGGCTAACAGTGCCATCATACATTCTGATGGCAATGTCACCAATCCCAATCACAATCTGAGAATTATTGTCTCTCATGTAAACCCTCCTAGGTTTAGTCTCTCTATAGTTGTAAAATCAAGACTTTTCAGGGCACATATGAAAGGTGCACCCTGTGCTAGAACCTAATTTTTATCAGATTCTTCATCAGACACATTTAGGACATGTAAACTATCTAGTTTAGAATACTGGCAGCATTTTTCAGATCAGTATTGTTTAGGTCCTTTTGTTTCTTTTTCCAGTCAAAACAATCCCTTTTGAAATGTCCTAACTTTCCACAATTATAACATTTCTTATTACTTCTATCTTTAGACTTAGACCTCATTTTAGACTTCCATCTTCCCTTCTTATTATGGAAATTAAACTCTTTCTTTTCAGTTATTCCTCTAACAAACAAGCTTTCTTCTCTAGAATTAGTTCTATGATCTCTCTTTAGTTCTAATTCTCTGGACTTTAATGCATCAATCACAATTGATTGTGTAAGAGTGCCCCTACCATATTTTATGGCATTTCTAATATTTTTATAGGATTCAGGTAAAGAATTTAGCAATATAATAGCTAAGTCCTCATTCTCAAACTTCTTGTCATTGTGTGCTCAACTCTTAACAATTATGCTATAGTCACTTAGGTTCCCTTCTAAATCCTTTCCAGGGTCCATTTTAAAACTAAACAGTTTTTCTAACAAATATATCTTATTAGACAGAGTCTTAGTCAAGAACAAAGCATCTAATGCAGCCCATAAAGTTCTAGCAGTTTCAGCACTATCAACTTACCTAACAACATTATCAGATAAATGCAGAGTTATAGAACTATAAGCTATTTCATTCATCTCTTCAACAGGTTTAGCTTTCAACTCATCAGAAAAGGTAGCAGGATCATCAAAGGCTTTTGCAACCCTTTGTTGAACCAAAACGACCTTCATTTTCTGTTTCCATATCGAGTAATCCCCCTTTCCATCGAATTGTGATAATTCGACCCTCGAAAGATTCTGTAAAAGGGTGGGTTGTACTCGGGGACATAACATAAAAGGTTTTTGAAAAATAATTTTTGGATGATCAATGTAAAAGAAGAACACAGAGTCAAAAGATTCAGAAATTGAAGTACTGTAAGGTAAATAGTTTTACAGCAATAAATTAAATTTGATCAAGAAACCTCATTCAGATCTAAGTGCAGGTGTGGATTGAGCTCAGGTAGTTCACAAATATATGATACAAGTATATATATTTTCAAGATTACAGATCAATCACAAGAATTCAAAGACATGTAATCTACTGATCATATACCCCAAACCAGAATTTAGAGACAAGTTTGGAATGATCCTACCAATTACTGTTGAAAAATAGTGAAGTTAACCTCAAGCCCTCAATTGAACTCAGTCAGTCAGAGCTAATCAACCAGTCAGTAGCCCACAATATACACATAAAGGCATAAGAAATAAATGCAGATCAAAACAAGATGCCAAGAAGTAATATCGTCTATTTAGACCTTTGAAGGTCTATACAGATATATTACTTAAGAAAAAACTTAAAGGTGATTATGGAAGAATACGACTAAAAACACTAAGCAAGCTCTAATACCAGTTTTGTTAGGATTTACTTCAAAATACAATCTACAAATCCAATCGAACAAGTACTCAATAATAAAGAATATAAGAACAGAAAGTAATCGACAAGAACACAAAACAATTGTTGACCCAGTTCAGCCAAAATGGCCTAGTCTGGGGGGCTCAGGAACAACCCGTTCCATTAGTGCAAATCACATTCCAAAGAGAGAATGTTACATCAAGAACCACCCAAAACAAAGTTTTGGTCATCGAACCAAAGATCTACCAAAAACTGAAAGTTCGATTCCACAAATCTAACTCAAATACTTAGAGAAAATCTATACAATACAGCCACTATTCCAGGCCTAAATAATATACAAGATTTACCTCAACAACTAACTAGATCTATTACAGAGAACAACACAAGAAGACGAAAGTACAGACTTTACACAAAGGAGTCAAAGAGAGAGATAGAGATAACAGAAGAGTCCAAAATGTATAGAATAATGAATGGCCCAAACAGTAACTCAAGAGACGATATTAACCCAAGATTAGATCTCAGTCATTGATTCCATCCAATGGTCTACATTAGTTCAAACTAGTTCAATCCGGGTGAATCACTTAGCTGTCAATAAGTGTTTGATACTTAGGCACTTGAAGCGACAAATTAATCAGCCAAGTCAATTGACACAAATAGCACCAGACCAACAGTGTTTTGAGAAACACAACTCTTACAGTCTATTTTATTCCTTTAAAAGTAGTGCATTTTTTGTTGTAGTTAAAGGGGATTAATTCACTGTATTGATAATTAATGAACTACCTTGTTAGGCACATTGTTGTCAAACGACCTCCAAAACTTTGATATAACTTGGAATAATTTTTCTCAGTCAGAATTGACCAATTAGTGAACTAAAAGTCGACTCCTTAGAATGATACGACTCGACCCTAAAACCATTCAAGCCATTTGAAGCAATCGAATTCTTTAGCCCATTTCCCGGCTCGTTGGATGGCTTATGGTAAATGACCTAGTAATTCACTTGACCACTTATTGGGCTTGGCCATTTTTACACCCTAATCACACAAAAACACACACACACACACACACACACACATATATATATATATATATATATATATATATATATACTTAGCTGTGTCTTGTGTGTGTTATTACATTGTCTCATTCCTTTGGTAAAAGACGGTGCCTACTTCGTACTCTCCTTTATTGTGCCTTTTTTTCTCCAATTTGTTTGATCTTTGTGGCTGCAATAACATTTGGATAATGTGTTCTAAGTGGGCATTCTATAGCAACCAGAGTTGGGTCCCTTTTAGTTCGATTTTGGTCTCGGCTTGTTTGAGGTTTTGATTGATTGAAATATACTGAGCCCGAAAAAGCCTTGATGATCTCCCAATCCACATTAACATCTTGTATCAAAGCATGGTTGATGATTTTCTGGCCAAAAATCAATTAACAGAACCCCAAATTGCACGATTTCTTAAAAGTTTCAAACCTACAATTGTCAATTCTGACTAACCCAGATGCCAGCTGGAGAAATGGAGCCTATATCCATACTCAGCAGGAGGAGACGCTCCTACCTACATGGCACATGGCGGTGACTGGTGGTGGCGGTACGTGTATCTCCGACGACGGCATATAGATGACGCGTGACGACGATTTTGGTGAAGCTTTCTTCAGACAGGTTGCTCGTATTATTATCTTGAATGTACTTATGTCTTTAATTTCGTGTTTCAGGTTATACAAATAATATCTTACGATTTTGCCCCTGGATGCTTAGTCTGTGATCAATTGGTCAATCACATTAGTACATTTGCTGAATTTTTAGGGAAAATAGTGGTAGCCCTAAATAGCATATTCACATCTCTTGATTTTGTGGACCTTCAACGTGGTCCACTTTGGTAAATAGATTAGACTACTACATCATCGTATGGGATGACAATAGGACTCAGTTTACCATGTAGGGTAACCGTTGCCTGTGCTAGAAATTAGGAACTACTTTCCTTTAATTGTTATGTGATGGAATTATTCATTTGATAAAATCAACATATTATCTCTGTGATATACTCTGTGCGAAAAAGTTTGGTTGATATAACTCTTGTTGTACCATTAATTTCTTTAGAATACCTAGATCATACCCGATTGGACATTTCCTTGATCTAAGATTGAGAATTTTGCAAAATCCTGGAAATCTAGAAACTATGTATATTGTTTGTGATCTATGTCTACTTTGTGAAGTTTAATTGTGATTCTGTGAATTTTTTGATTGATTCCTAAAACTAACAATGCACAATTTTGATTTGGAAAATTTTAACGGAAAATATGATTTTTAAATCTGACAACAAAAAATGAAAGGTATTGTGGTTCAACAAAAGATTTCAAAGTCCAATTATGGCAATTTTTCTGCTGATTTTTCAAATGAACAAAAAGAAGAAGTCGGTGAGCTTGCTTATACTTCAATCATTTTACACTTGTTTGACATTGTTTTAAAAAAAGTGGGTAAACTGAAAACTACTGAAGAACTTTGAAAAAAAATTGGAGGACTTGTATTTGCTCAAATTTACTCCGAATAAGCTTTACTTACTTGAGTGTTTTTTAGCTTTAAAATGGATCCTTTAAAGGATATTGATGACCATTTAGATGTGTTTAACAAATTTGTCCAAGATATTATTAACTGTGAAGAGTCGGTCTATAAAACATACAAGGCAATAATTTTGCTTAATTCCATACCTGATATTTATAAGGAAGTTAAGAATACGATTAAGTACAGTAATGACACTTTGACGCCTGAAATGTCATTGACTCACTTAGAAGAAAGAAGATGAATATTAAAGCTAAAAAACATAATAAGAATGATGAAGGGATAGAACTCAATTTAGGCAAAATAGTCATAATGAGTTCCAAAGTGGTGGCGAGTCAAGTAGTAATGGAGATAAAAAGAAGGGCAATGGTAGTTCTAGATCAAATCTAGGACCAAGGTTAAGAAATGCTATGATTGTGGGAACACAAGTTATTTTATAAAAGATTGATTTAAAGAAATGTTAAGCTAAAGGGTAAGAAAAGAAATGAAGTAAATGTGTTATCTTCTACTTCCAATGCTGATGATGCTGAAGTTTATATGATTACAAGTTTTGTTGCTTATCCTTTTGAATTGAATCTATCTATCAATTCTCATTTGTATGAGTGGATACTTGGTTTTGGTGCAACTTTTCATATGACATCACAAAAGGACTGTTTTGAAAACTTGCATAGATGAAATGATGGGTATATTGTGCTATGTGATAATTCTGCTACATTATTGTTGGAATTGGTAATTTTACTTTAAAGTTTGATACCGATTTTGTATATACCTTAAAAGATGTTAGATACATTCCTGAATTATTTAGGAATTTAATTTTAGTAGAAAGATTAGAGAAATCTGACTTCACATGTAAAATTGAAATGGAGTTTTAAAATTGGTTAACGGTGCACTTGTTTCCATCAAGGGAATCACAAAAATGATATTTATATCTGGAGTAATGATAAGAGGTGTAGATTCCTCTATCTCTTCTATCAAGGCTGATCACACACATAAATGACACAATCACTTGTGGGTATTATGGGGTTTAAACTTCTTAATTAAAAGGGTACTTTTGGTAATGATTGTGTGTCTGATTTATCTTTATGTGATCACTCTGTGCTTGGTAAGTATCATATAACTTCTTTTTTCACGAGTATTTATAAAACTAAAGACATGCTTGAATATGTGCATTCAAACTTGTTGGGTCTTGCTAGTAATCTCACCTCAGGTAGATATAGGTATTTCTTATCTATTATTGATGATAACACAAGAAAAGTGTGTATTTATCTTTTAAAAGATAAGTCTGATACTTTCCACATTTTTAATAATTGGAAAAAAAAAAAAGTTGAGAACCAAATTGGAAAGAAAATTAAGTTTTTGAAAACTGATAATGGTTTAACGTTTTGTAATACTGAATTTGATAATATGTGCAAAGAAAATTGAATAACAAGGCATAAGATTGATCATTATACTTCCCAGCAAAATGAGATAGCTGAAATGATGAATAGAACCATACTTGATAAAGTATGTTGCATGATGTTAAGTTCTGGTGTCCCAAAGTCTTTTTTGGGTGAAGTTGTTATGACTATTTATTATTTGATTAATTTGACTCCATTTACTGCACTGAATAGTGATACTCTTCATTAAAAATGATGTGGTAAATTAAGTAATTATTCTGTGCTTAGAACTTTTGATTGTGCTGCATTTTCTCATCAAAGCGAGGGAAAGCTTCAACAGAGAGCTAGAAAATATGTTTTTCTAGGTTAACCTGAGGGTGTCAAGGGTTACAGGTTATGGGATGGAAGCCAAAATGGGGTTAAGATCATTGTGAGTAGAGATGTTACATTCAATGAAGGTGAAATGACGTGTCTTAAAACTGAATCTGAACCTATAAGTGCAGAGAGATATCAGTGGAAAGTGGAGCTAGGAAAGTTTAGCACATGTGTCCCTACTTATCCTAGTGAGGGAAAACTCAGGTTTAGCAACCTGAGGTGGAGAAAAGAGATGAAGTATTGATAGAAGAGTATCTTGAGGAAGAGAATCCCTTAGCAGATTATAACTTAGCTAGGGATAGAGAGAGAAGACAATAGAAAGCACCTAGACGATTTGGATATGAGTCTAAGTTAGCTTTTGCTCATGCTAGCTATGAGGAGCTAGTTGATGGAGAGGAAAAAATCTTTGAGGAGGCGATGAAGAGTGAACAATGTGAAGAGTGGTTTAAGGCATGAAAGAGGAGATGAATTCCTTATAAAAGAATCAAACTTAGGAACTAGTACCTAGACATAAGAATAAATCTACCATTGACTGTAAGTCGGTTTTTAAGGTTAATGAGGCTACTAGTAGATCTAACCCTTAAAATTTAGAAGTATGTTAGTAGCCAAGGGGTACATACAAAATGAGGGTGTTAATTATAACAACATTTTTTCACCAGTTGTTAAGTACACCACTATTATGGTCATGTTTACATTGGTTGCACACTTTGATTGGGAGCTTGAACAACTTGATGTAAAAACTACATTTTTACATGATGAACTTGATGAGCAAATCTTTATGAATCAACTAAAAGGTTTTAAAGATAAACTAAAACCCGATCATGTGTGATTCTTGAAAATATCTTTATATGGCCTAATGTAATCACCCAGACAGTGGTATAAAATATTTGTTTCTTTTGTACTTACTATAGGGTTTCAAATGAGTAACTTTAATCATTGCCTATATTTTCAAAATGATGACGCTAATAATGACTATGTGTTTTTATTGTTATATGTGGATGATATGTTTTTAGATGGTTCATCACTTAAGTTGATAAGCAAGTTAAAAACAAGTTGAATGGTAAATTTAACATGAAAGATCTAGGTAAAGTTAAGAAAATCCTAGCAATGAAAATTGTAAGAGATAGGTCAAATTGTGCTTTTTTTTTTTTTTGAATCCATCCTATTATGTTTCAAATGTGTTGAAAATATTTGGCATGCATGATTGGAAACATATTACATTACATTTAGCTAATCATTTTGTATTATCTAAATGTCAGGCTCCATATAACATAAAAGAGATAGAATACATAAGTAGAATTTCATATTCTAATGTGAATGGATCAATTATGTATTTGATGATTTGTACTAGACCGCTTTTGTTGTTAGTACTCTTAGTAGGTACATGTCTAATTAGGGTCCCGGGCATTGGGAAGCCTTAAAGTGGATGTTAAGATATTTAAATGGAACTAGATGTGTACGTCTGAAGTTTGGTACTAATAAAGAGGGTATGAAACTGAAAGATTTTATAGGTGCAGACTATGAGGGGTATTTATAATAGAAAATCAGTTTCTTCCTATGTGTTTACTTTGTTTAACTCTTATGTTAGTTGAAAATTACAATTACAACACATAGTTGCACTATCCACTACAGAATCAAAATATATTGCTACCACTTAAGCAATTAAAGAGGATTTGTGGTTTAGAGGTTTGTTTCATGAACTTTGTATTTTAAATAATTATGTATTAGTATATTTAGATAGTCGATTTTCTATACATCCATGCAAAAATCATGTTTTTTATGAATGTACCAAACACATTGATGTTAGACTACATTTCATTAGAGATATTATATCATAAAAACTGGTAAGACTTGAAAAAGTCTATACATAATATGACCCTTCGGACATGGGCATTAAAGTGTTGCCATTGATGAAGTTTAGAAGTTGTAAGGATCTTCTAAACGTCGGTAGATGTAAATAGTTTTTAATTTTATCGGTTCTCATTTTGGAATTGTCACTAATGGATGATAATGTTTTCTTGCAGGTCCTTTGACACCAATGTGGAGATTTATTGGGCAAAATATTGTCAAACGATCTTTCGAACTATCATGTAACTCGATATAAATTTTCTCAGTTGGTATTAACCAATTGACTAAACTGAAGTCAACTCAATTATACGACTTAGCCCTAAAACCATTCCGAACATTTGAAACAATCTAAATTTATTAATCTGTTCATGGCCTATTTTCCAGCTCTTGGATGGTTTACGGTAAATGACCCAATTATATATATATATATATATATNAAGACGACGCCTCTTCGTGCTCTCCTTTACTGTGCATTTTCTTATCCAATTTCTTTGGCCTTTATGGCTGCAATAACATCCCCTTTGTGTGTTCTAAGTGGGCATTCTATAGCAACCAAAGTTGGGTCCATTTTGGTTTGGTTTTGGTCTCGGTTTGTTTGAGGTTTTGATTGATTGGAGTATATTGAGCTTGGAAAAGCCTCGATGATCTCCGATTCCGCATTAACATGCCTAAACTAGTAATAACTTTTCAAAAGCAGCCATTTTATGAGGCATTAGACTTTGACAATAAAATTGTAGTTTTCATCTAGTGTAAATCTAATTGCATCTAAGTCGAAAAGGTTTCAGACTACAAGTCACAAAAAAATTGAATGAAATTCAATTTCTTAGTTTTTTCAAAATCCAAGTAGAAGTTCAGTGGTGAATAGAGTGCAAGTTCAGTGGCCATTTAAAAGCATTTCAAAGTACGGTAAGTAAAAATGTGACAATAAGCAAAGTTCAGTGTGTAAACCAATTAACTCACGATTTCAGACGTGGTAGCCACTTTGGCAGTCCGTCTGTCCAAGTAGGCTTCTCAGGTGACGAAAATTTCATGGGCGATGAACAGAGCGCAAGTTGTACAAGTTCAAGGACCATTTGAAAACAATTCAAAGTACAGTGAGTAAAACGTGATGAAAGATAAACTTCAGTATGTAATGAAACAATTAACTCCTTTTTCTCTCTCATATTTCAAGCACACATATTTTTCAATAAAATAAGATTACACGTAAATCCAAAAAATTTCCATATTTTCTAATTGCATATTCTTAAAAACAAATTACTATTTCAAAATATATTTTTCCCAAAATTTGTTTTTAATGAAGTCCAAACACGGGCTTATTATCTACTCGCCTATGTTGTCAATTCTTTTAAAAATGTCAATAAAGGCTTGATGTTAGAATCATAAGAATTCGAAAAGCTCATAGATTCAATAACAAAATGAGGTCTCGAGCAGAAACAATAAGATTAACAATCAACTTTAATTAGTGATAAGATATTGTCCAGTTTGTAGAAATTAGTGAAAATTTTGTGTTTTTTTGGGGTTATTATAAATGCTTCCAGTACCAAAAATCTGTTCAACAGGTTTCACAGGGAACTAGTTGGATGGAGGCCAAAATGGATGAGTGAATAGTTAGAAGGAGGCTAGAATGGCCCCATGTGTGGAACTAACTTGAAGGCGAGGTTAGGTAGAGATTAAATGAGGCATTTCTTGAAAAAGTAAAAACTATGAACGTAGTTTTTATAAAGAGAATTTTGCATAGATGTCCCTACAATATCAACGGACACAAAATTTGTCACTTTTTAAACAAGTGCTCAAAAATATCTCTTTCTTGTGCAAAAAGTCCTAATTACCCTTTTAATAACCTTTTTGGATGCATTTATTGCTCAATTAATGATATGATATGATGCTTAGCTTGTGTAATAAGAAATCCATGAATCAACCTAATATACAATAATTAATAGAAATTTTAATGGATAATAGAATTGTAGTTCTAAGTAATATCACCCTACCATGACTTGCTTTACGATTGATTGATGGAGAAACTTCGAATTTATGATCCATGTGCTGAAATCCTATTAAAATTCAAAGTCACCAAAAAACTACTTGGAGAGAGCTAGTTTTACCTATTGGTCAAGAGCACATTTTGTTGGAGACCGGTACATCATTATGACAACAAGAATGTAGAATCTTTGAATTCAATATTGAGACGTATCCTTTGCTTACCGATCACATGTTTTGTCGTATAGATTCAAAGCACTATGCAAAAGTGATTTTATGATCGTTTTACAAATACTACCAACTGTAGTACTGTACTGATGATGGACCCATTTGCTCAAGAATTCACTTGAGATATAGACATAGGTAAAAGTCCAACATAGAAGTATTGCATCTATTGACGCTTGCTTATCCACTGATTTGAACATTTCCTCAACAACTCCTTAAACTTATCACATGCTTCGTAATAGATTTCATCAATCACATTGCTGGATGTAGAAATTTCAGCTTTATTTTGCTGCTTTTGCAGGTGGAAAATATATATTGTAGAATTTTAACTGCAATTGAAGTCCCCTCTACTTCAAGACTTGATTTTGGTCTTCGATTCCTCAATTTTGCATAGCTCTGATCCAATTTCATCCTAACATGTCCAATCCGATTTTTCTACTAAACCAATTTCATCCTAACTTGTCCAATCCGATTTTTCTCCTAAGCTAATATGCAAAATTAAGTAGATTATAAGACCTGCAAGTGTACAAGATCGTGGTCAAGTAATATAATGATGAATAGAATGTCAAACTCACAAGGACTATGTATTTGATAGAGTTAAAATTAATTGCAACTTTAATCGAATAACAAACAAATTTTGTGATTTTTTCTATACAAATACCTAAATTTTCAATTAAACAAATGAAAGTAAGTAAATGTGCTTTTCAAATATGTGAGATGCATTGCTAACATGTCGAATCCTCCTTATTATTCCATTTCTAGTGTAACAATTAAAGTGACAATTTGAAATCATTTATGTTGGTTAATGTTCCTAATTTAATTGAAAACATCTCTCAATAGAGATCAAATATATTCCCCTCATGTGAACCTTCTATCTCTTGATGAAATATGCAAACATGATAAATGCATTAACAAGTACTAGACACCTATTAAAATCATATAAAGTATAGATGTATATCTCTATCCTCTATCGAACCTTACAATATTTATTATAATGTACTTCAACCGTATTGTCTCTCTCGATAACAATAAAATTCACTAACAATTCAATTGGCGATCAAGTAATTGAAAAGAACGATAAAAATAATAATAAACATCCACAAATAAAATTAAATTAAAGTCAAATAATTAATTAAAAACTAAAAAATATCATAACAAGGGTTGAAATCATCCTAGCAATGAATAATATTAGCCTAACATATCGAAATTACTAGAAATCATATTTAAATGCAAAGATATAACATTCTCCATCATTTTACTATTTCAAAATACATTCTTGCATAATAATGTGGTTTACACACACCTTGAGTAGATGTAGAAGTATTTTGAAATTTTGAATCTCTTCAATGATTTCTTGATAAATCTCCACTTGCACCTTCTTTGCCCAAAAATCATATTTGAATCTTCACTTGATTGAATTCTTACAAATTCCCTTTAATTCTCTCACGAAAAATATGAATTTTTCTCCACTGATGATAATAATTGATAAATATTTGAGTATAATATGTCTATGAGAGGTCCCATATGTATTATGCTATTATGTATTTGTAGAATTCAAAAATTGGTTGAAAATTACGTCCAAATTAGTTTCTAAAAGAGTTCTAATTGATTTGTCTCTATACAGTAGTCAGTATTTTGGCCATAAATTACTCTTTCGATACCTAATTGAGGAGATTCAAACTGAATTGGAAAGCTAGCTCAAAGGGTTACAACTTCTCCAGAAATATAATTTTTCCAATTCGGACATTTATTGTGCCAAATATAGGTCTCAATATTTGTGCGATTGGAAATTGGTTTTGATCGTATTCCATTCCTTTTTGAGTTCTAATTTTATCAAATTGTCTCCTAGCAATCTTCAAAGTATCTTCTTGTGTCTGAATTAACTATTGAATAATTACAATTTGGTCCTCAAACTTTGAATTTTGCCCATTTTTCATCAATTTTCGCTTCTTTCTTTTGATTCTCATTCAACCATTGAATTTTACCTATATAAAAGAAAATACAACAATTTAGGATATATTTTGTCAAAAGAACTATCAAATATCATTATTTTAGACCCCAAATAAGTGTATATAATACACTTATCAAAAGACAAGTGAAAATGAATGTTCTAGTTAGAGTATAAAAAGAAAAAATTCCATGTAAAATTTGGAGAAGAAAAGAGAATCGTGCAAAGTTGGCAATTGTAAGTACTGTAAGGTCTCCATAGCCCAACTGGATTCATTAGGAGTGATCGTTGAACTAAGTCAAGCCATGAATTTTAAACAAGTGCTTGTTGGGAGACAATCTTTCCAATGAGCTTAGTCTTTATTTTTCTATTCTTGCATGTTTGTCTTGAGTCTTAGTTTAACATAGTGCCGCTCGAGAGAGAACAAAAGTTTAAGTTTTGGATGTTTGGTAAGTGCATTTTTTACTCATATCCAGGCTCTTAATCTTGTGTTTTTTGTTGGTAGTCTTGGATTGTGTTGATTTTTTTCATATTTTTTCTTTGTAGGATTGATAGTGGTTTAAGGATGATGTTTGAATGAAAGCTGCAAATTGTGATGAGTTAAAAATTGTTTGGGACCGGCTACTTCAATTTTGAATAGACGGAGTTAAAAATTGTACACGAACAACTTGTTTTGTGTATAATTTTTAAAAAAAATTATAATGGTATTATAATTTTTTTTTTATGAAAATGGTTAAATTAAATATCATTTACTTAACGAGATGTAATTTTGACATATTTATCTTCCAGTCGAAAATGACAATCTTGACAGTCCTTCACATACATTAATGCTTTCAAAATATCTTCTTCCAATCGATTTCTCACTTCGGAGAGAACCCTCTTACATGCACTAAAAGCAGATTCTGAAGCTACAGTGCTAATCGGAGATGTTAGTAGGTCTTTTACCATCGCATAAACCACTGGCCATCGGCGTTTGTACCTTCGCCAAAATTCAATTACTTCTTCTGAACATTTCTTAATTGTTTTGTTGTTAGGCATATTATGATTAAAGTAATCAATTAATTTAGCAAACAACGCATTTGGACTTGCGTCCGATGTTTGATTACATACGGTAGACAAACTATTACTAGAGGAACCACATGCATTTGAATTATATCTATATGAGTTAATTTCTTCAAATAAAATTAAAACTTTAGTGTCATCTTCTGGTATATCAATGGGAGGAGTAGGTGTAGAGCTAGAGGATACCCAATTAATATGTGTACACATTCGTTCTACATATAGTTCATACATTTTACATAAAAAAACATTTCTAAATTTCTATAAATGATAGGTATATTAAAAGTTAAAACTCTTGAAATCTGATCAATTACAAATTTAGTACCCGATAAGTTATATCGGGGGTCCATGATGCATGCTAACAAAAATAATATGGGTAAATCTTTTCAATATTTTCTAAATTTTAATTTCATGGAAAATATAACTGAATTAAAATCAAGATCATCCTTAAATCTATGAAAAGCCCTAGCAATTATATACAAACGTTCAAGAACCATACAACTAGTAGGAAATAAATACTAGACAAAATATTTATAGAATCAAAAAAATTAGTCAAAAAAAATTTAATTTTAAAAACTAAATGCCAATCATGCTCATTTAAAATAGTATCGTCGTCTCTCTCATAGGTCTATTGTTATAAAATTCAGTAATCAAAATGAAATATTCACATGATTTTAATAATAAGTATGTGGAATTCCATCTATATCATACGTCACTAATAAAGTTTTTTATATGCGACACTTCAACTTCGCCACAAAATTCCTCAAATGCTTATTTTTTATTAGGTGCAATCGTGATATAAACTAGTATATTCCTAATTCGTTGAATTTCATCCTTAACATATTTTAAACCGTCTTATACTATTAAATTAAAAATATGGCAAACACATCAAATATGAAATAAAAAACCACCGAAATCGAATTGAAATACCCTATGCAATTTATCGATAACAGGCTTATTTACACTAGCGTTGTCGAACGTAAAAAAATAAATTTTACTCTCGTATTTATATTCTCTAATAATGTTCATAATAACATTAAATATATTATTAGCATTGTGCGAGAATTCAATAATTGTAAAAGCAATAATTTTCTTATATAAGACTCAAAGTGAGTTTATATAGTGTACAGTTGCAGCTATGTAACCTCTTTTATTAATTTCTTCCCACATATCAGAAGTTAAAGATATCACACACTCATATTTTTTTAAACTCTCAATCAATAGTTTTTTTGAATAATATAACCTATTTTATTAATCATTTCCCATATATCCAAAGTGAAAGATATAACACCATCATATTTTTCTAAATCAACAATCAATAGTTTCTTTGAATGAAAAAGATATTATATTATATCAGAACGAAGAGTATTTCAACTTACCCTAATGTACCTCGGTTGAAAATATTCTTTCATGTAGGAGATGAAATGTTAGTTGTCCGTTATTGCTAGAGGCAACTCAACAGCGGCAACAAACTTTACCATTCTCATTCGAGCTTTCTCCTCCGAATACATCCATGTAGAAAGTGGCCTAGAACCGGTGCCTGGACTACCAAATTGTAGTTGCGTTTGACCAGCAGGAAGAAGCCCATGTTTGGCCACACATGCTTTCTAGTGACGGTTGAGGTGGGTGGTTCCAATGTATTTTTGCCATGCCAATCGTTGTTGACAGTATTTACATACTACTTTAGATTCTGGAACTTCTTCAACCACACGATCAGTTTGAAACAATTTAAAATGATCTTAATATTTTGCCTGCTTTTTCCCCTTTCACTTCCCTCTTGCATCGAGAATATCTAATTCAGGTACATCCTCCCGTTCCTCCTCAAAAACATCAACGTCATCCAAATCAATCGAATTACTACTTCCATAAGCATCGAAATTCGGAATATTTTCGGGAATATGTACTTCATTTAGACCGGCGAATTCATTCTGAAATTGACTTTGCGGCTTGATAGGTGATTCGCCTCCAATACCGAACAATCCTACGTAAAAGAGCATGGATCCATTTCTGAATTGATATAAAATGTATAGTAAGTAACAGATCAAGAATTGAAAGAAAGTTGACGTGAAGATTGTAATTGAAAATTTGTAGTGGGATAATTGATATTGAATAATTGAAATTGAATGTTGAAGTAGAATTGAGAAATGAATATAGACTATGTAGTAGTGTAGAAAATAGATTGTAAAATCAAGATTATAACTCAATAATGTAAAACATAGAAGAGAATCAAGATATTAGAGAGTAGAGAATGAGAATTTTGTAAAAAAAAATGGATTAATGGAAGTTTATTTATGGGGAAAAAATGAATTGTAAATAAATTTAGTGACCGTTAAACAATGACTGAAACGGTCACTGAACTTTATGGCAAGCCACAGGCTCGTCTATATACGAGTCAACGAGCGCTCGTGTAAAAAATGAGCTGAGCAGGCTCGATTGGCCTAGCGAGCCAGCCTGCTCGGCTCGGGTTCAATGAGCCCGAATGGCTCACGAGCCCCTTCTTTACGAGCCGCGGCTAAGCCGATGAGCCGCTCGGCTCGATTACCACCTCTAAGGGTTCGATGAGCCCGAGCGGCTCACGAGCCCCTTCTTTACTAGCCGAGCGGCTAAGCCGATGAGCCGCTCGGAGCCACTCGGCTCGATTGCCACCTCTAATTTAGCTATAATATAAGAGGGCAATATTTAATAACTATTTAATGTTTTAAATCCGAATTTGAGTTCAAAAGGAATGTAATAATTTGTTGTATTTAAATGTGATTGTGAGCATTTTTTATTATTATTATTATTTTTTTTTTGCAACTTCTTTATTTTAACCATATTGCTTTTAAAATCGTAAAAAGTTCAAACTATTGTATTGCGCATAACTTTCCAAATCCTTTCATAGATTATTTCACCCGGCAAAAAGTATGAGAACTCTAAAACTCTACCAAAGTCTGCCCCCTCTTTCTCTTCTAAAGATATCATGTCCCCTATCAGTATCGGTTGGTCCATATACTCACACAAAAGAACATCTGATGAATTCTATTTGTATTGCTAATCGAAATGGACAACAACATCTATCCAAAGATAGTAGTACAGTATGGAATGCAGCTTAAATCAGTCAATAATAATGGAGAGCATGCAATATATAGAGACAGAGCAGAAAAAAATTATTAAATTTATATTAAATTATAGCGTTCACTGTTCACATCATTCATCACAAACTTTAACTAAAATTTAATTGAATCACTTAACTTTAATCCGTATTTTAATCTATCTCAAACGAATCATTAAACTTCAAGTCATTTTCGATGTTAGTCGCTTCGACAGTTTTCATTACTAAAGTTAACGTACAATCCTACGTATAGGTTAACAATCAATGTATTTTATGTTTTCAGATAAATTTATCACCTAAACATGTCATGGTTGTGAAATTTAAAAATAAATTGTGACTAAATGTGGACAGTAATTCGTAGGTTGGAGCATACTTGAGCTCCATTATCTCTACTAATTATCACGAGATAAGTATGTTGTATATTTAGTTAGAGCATATCCACGAGACTCTTTATTTTCAAAAAACTTCTTGATTATAATATTGTTCATGCGAAATTCGCAAGCGTACGGGATCGTTGATAAGTAATAGAATTAATGAGTTGAAAGTATCATCCTACAAGGAATAAATTCAATTCAAGTTTACTAACTTTTTATGGAATTCGAATTATATAAACAAAAGAGAGTTTAATTTTGTTTTATGTTAAATTAATATAAGAAAGCGGTAAAAATGTTGTTTTTATTAATTTATGGATGATTATATTGCATCTCGAATCCGCCTATTACTATTTATTTCAATTCTTGATTTGTAATTTAGTTCCGTTCATGCGTTCTTGACAATCGATAAAACTATGATATATAATTTTCTTTTTCTAGACAAATTAAATCTATCCTAACCACAACCCGAATCTATTCCTAGCCCAAATTCGAATGATTAGAATACATTAACATTTAGATAATCTATATGATTGCACATGTGATAAATGTTATTCCTAACACATATTGCACATATGTTAATTTACCGCGTTCTAAATTTATTGTAAGTCTCCCAACACTACAACAAGCAACTAATTATCTAATTTGTGGCCAATCAATTAAATAATACAAAGGGTATGCAAAATTAATTAAGAAACGCAAGAAATAAACTAAACTACTATTCTTGAATTAAAATAAATAAACAAATAGGGTTCATGTTCATCCAATACAAAAGCGGATCTAACCTAACATGTTAATATATATAAATTACAAAAAGAATAATAGAAAAATATCGCCTGGATCATGAAATAAATTAAAAGATGTTGATCTTCAAACTCAAGGCTGAAATCTTCAAAATCTTAATATAATTGACATTCAATTCCTTGCTATGGCTTGATCTCCTCTCTCTCAAAATATAGCAATCGACCTCTTGTTCTTGATGAATTTGATGAAACTATTATGTATGAAAAGTAAGAGAGATTTTTTTCATGTGTAGCCCTCCTTCTCTATTTGTAAGAGCTAGAAAATACATCAAAATTCAGTCCAATTTGGTTTCCAAAAGAGATCACGAAAGGAAACTAAAGATTCACCTATGAAAAAGGCATGTGCATTCACACTGGTATAACTAGCACACGCGCCGTAGAACCAAATGGCTCTCAGGTTAGGAAAAATAAGGTGTTGCACTCGCACCATGAATTGCTGACGCTCGCGTGCAGGTTCGTCTTTGAGCAACTTTTGGTAATTTGGCCATAATTTTCTCTACAAGTATCGGATTGGGCCGATTCAAAATGAGTTGGAAAAGCAATTCAATGTTCTACAATTCTTCTAGAAATAAAATGTTTCCAATTCGAAAGTTTATATCTGAAAAATGGGTCTCATGTTGAGACTAAAAATTTGGTGCATAACTTCTTCCACTAGAAATATATTTGTGAAAACACTTCCATTATATTTCACTCCTTTGACCTCTAATTGCATCCAATTGATCCTATATGATCTTCAATGATCATTTTGTGGTCCGAATCATCTATTTGATGTTTATACTTTGGCCCCCCATCAATTCATTTTCTCACATGTTTCGTTCCTTTTTTTGAAATCCACCAATTTACATGGAGATCAACTTTACAAACATAATTAACACAAAATTAAGCTAAACTCATCCAAATCACTAATAAATACTCTAATTTAATGGCCTAAATAAATGTACAAAATACACTTATCAAACACTCCCAAACTTGAACATTTGTTTGTCCTCAAATAAAATTATAACCTAATTTAACCAAAACAATTTAAACACACGCATGGTTAGATAATTTGCCTTTTCTCTCAAGATTAGAATACATGTATTAAAATTATGAACTACTACAAAATTACAATGCTAAAATTAATTTCTTCTTATCCATTGCAAAATCGACGTGTTTGTGAAAATTCATGTCAACCATCATAAATTCATAAAGTGATTCAAATATCAACTCTTAATAGTCAAATTTGTCCTTTATCCTCTCGTGAGTTTCACACCCCAAACTTATTATTTTCACTCTTTTCTCAAGGTGTGATCTAAAGTTGAATTTATATATAATATTAATGCTTACCCTCTCTAGTTTGTTTCAATTTAACTAATTGCAGTTTAACATATCAACAAATGCGGATTTTCCTTATTTTTTATTGGTTCAACCTCTAAGAATCAATTAAACTAATAATCTCTTGTCAAAAGTCTAATTCTCTCAAATGAGTGTTCGGGGCTTAATCAAAACATGCAGGAATTTTATTTTTTAACTATTGTGTAGACTCCTCTCCATGAAGCTTTCTAAATGATTCTTGTAGCGAGTTTTTAGTCGATAACTCCCAAGTCAAATGACCAAAGGGCACAAAGTTTTTAGATATCCTTGCAGACTTAATCACTTGAGTCATAAATGCTATAAAGAGAAGTTTCACAATAAGATAATACCACATATTTATTATTTCTTCTGTATTTTGTTTCATTTTTCTTTTTTTATGATCCGTGCAATATCCCTTTATAAACACTCATTTTCAAAAATCGACTCACAACTTAAGATTTCAACCTAATTTTCATCTTATTAGCCTTAGACAATCCACACAAAATTTAGCACACATGGAATCCACATATATCTCAATGTCTCCTTGCAACAGTTCAATCACCCCCAAACTATCTTAAAATTGATTTAAGGATGTATAATTTAGTGGTTATTTGGATTTAGCATCTAAGGTCCACTAATTTTTTTTACCTATTCAAATTTTGAATCAAATTATTTCTTCATGATGTAAAATATAAATCTTGAGTGCAAAAATATCAAATTTCATATGAATAAGCATAAATCATAATTAACACGAACTTTTTCACAACTTATAATCTAATACATGTTCCCAAATATAAGCTTCATGGTAGGCAAAATTATCTAACCCACATAAGCACGCAAAAGCAATAAATAAGTAGCAAATAGTTTTTTTTTTCGCACTCGAACAAGCACACAAACTAATAAATCAAAAAAATTTCACCCCTAAACTTATAACAGATATTGTCCTCAATGTTTAAAAAAATATAACATGCAATATATAAAGTTATGGGCAAAGAAGGAAATTAAGTACTCCCCTGATATATATATTTGAAGGTGGTGGATGGATTTGTATGAAAGTTCTGGCTCATTTTTTTATGTCTTTTCCATTGTCCAATGTATTCAGATGACATGTTCCTATAAAATAGTAAAAATCAATCATAACATGAAACAATTTGTAGTAAGCTCATACACATCTTAAAGGGAAATACGGGGATGAAGATATCATATACTAATTAAAAGCAATAAAAATTAAATCATATATCTTAAAAGTAAAATAAATAAAAAGAAAGAAAATTGGGTTGCCTCCCAATAAGCGCTTATTTATAGTCATTAGCTTAACTTTATTATTCTGCCTATTTATGGTGGCTTCAAAAAAGAGTTTTCAGCATTGCATCAGCTGCACTTGCAATTATTTTTTAAGTCACCTTTAAGCCTCCAGATTATAAGATTTCCATTGTTGTCCCGCCCAACAATTCCACCTGTGTCCTTCCTGTTCTTATTAATTCCCCTATAGTTCATCTTTCGACATTCCTCAATGTCTGGAGGTTGTTTGAGTGGAGCATTCATGGTGAAACTTTGTTGTTTTTCTTCCACCCTTAAGATTATTTCACCTTTTCCAAAATCTATTAATGCTCGTGTTGTAGATAAAATAGGCTCTCCGAAATTAACGACATATGTTGAGCATCTACATCAAGGGTAATGAAATCAACTGGAAAGAAGTTATCTCCAACTTTGATGAGCACATCCTTTACAACTCCATAAGGATGCCTGAGTTTCCTATCGCCAGCTATAGGATTATTGATTTTGCTTTTGGATCATCCAACCCTAATTTCCTATAGATAGATAGTGACATCAAATTAATACTCGCTCCAGAATCAATTAAAACATTTAAATTATTGGAATTTCCTAAAGAGCAAGGAACGGTAAAACTTCCTAGATCTTTTAGTTTAGGGGGGATCATATGCTTTATGATTGCACTGCACTCTTCTGTCAGAGCCACTATTTCATCTACCGGCAGCTTTTCTCCTTTTAGTCAACATCTCTTTTAGAAACTTTAATTTGAAATCTGTTGAATGGCATCAATGAAGTGAATGTTGATGTGAAGTTGTCTGAGTGCATCCAAAAACTTCTTAAATTACTTTTCCGGCTTATTGTTCTACAACCTTTGAGGGAATAGAACTGGTGGTGTGTGTTTATTGACAGGAATAGTTGCTTTAACTAGTTTACTGTCTGAATTTTCTTCTTGTATAACCTTTATTGATTCTTCAGATTGAACTACTTGTTCATCGCCTATGGTAGGTACCTGATTCTCCTCGATCTCTTTCTTTTTCACAGTGATTTCTGACAACTGAACCCCACTTCTCGTTGTGATGGACTAATTCTTCTTTAGGTTGTTTTCGAGTTCTTTGAGGAAATGGAACGGCGGCACAATAGCTCGAACATGGGTAGCAGGCTTGTATGATGGTGTATCAATAATTGTATAATTCACAACTTCAATTGCTAATACATGTTCTCTTGGATTTGTCTCTGTGTTGCTTGGTAAGGTTCCTTGAGTTTTCTCCACTAATACAGCTGCCATCTGACCCATCTGAGTTTCCAAGTTTTTAGTTACAGCGTGCTGGTTCTAAATAATTGTCTGTGGGGTTTGGAAATTAGTCTCACTCTTAGTAATGAACTGAGTTAATAATTTCTCCATCGAAGGCTTTCTATTTTGCTACTGTTGCTGTTGGAATCCCGATGGTCTTGCTTGAAAATTTTTTCCTTGTCCTTGACTTTGATTGTTAGTCCACGAGAAATTTGGATGATTCTTCCATCCCATATTATATGTATTGGAATAGGGGTTGTTTTGTTGCCTCTGAAAATTATGCGCATACCTAACCTCCTCAAGCTGGATTACATGCGTGGAGGCTAAATGACATCTTTCTATTATATGATCTAACTCACAACCTCCGCAAACTGGTGCTAGTTGGTGCACCATGCTCACATTCTGAGTTAGTTTGTCCAATTTCCTTGTTAATATTTCCAACTGAGCTACTAATGATGTAACTGCGTCAATGTTGTGAATACCTGCTATTTTCCTCGAAGTTTTCCTTTCTCTAGGCCACAGTCTAATTTTTTGCTATTTTCTCAAAGAGATCTAAGGCGTTGTCTAAGGGAATATCCATGATCGATCCTCCTCCTGAAGTGTTGACCATGTTACGATATTCAGGATGCATGCCTGAATAGAAGATGTAGACCTTAGCATTTTTAGGAATGTCTAGATTGAGGCACTTTAAGAAGTAATCCTTAAATCTTCCCCATGCTTCTGGATAGCTCTCAATGTCCTTTTGCTTGAATGTAGTGGCTGCATTTTTTATCTGATAGACTTGAGAAGGTGGGAAGAATTTCAAGGTGAATTTATGTACAATGTCATTCCACGAAACAATACTCCTGTGAAGTAGTGAGTTTAGCCATTCTCATGCGTTTTCCTTTAAAGTATGAGGGAATAGACACATCTGAAAAGCATCAGCTGACACACTTTCATGACTTATCATCTCACATAGCATCAGGAAAACTTGTATGTGTTCATGAGGATTTTCAGTTGATTTTTCTGAGAACTTGATGTCTGATGATTCTGAAACAAGTTGATGACATCTGGTTGAATGTGGAAGTTGGCATGTCCAAAAGGTGGATAAATAATAGCCGGTTGCACATGAGCAAGAATGAGATTTAAATAATCCCTAAGAACTGCATCGGTTGTTCGGCACATCTGGTGGTAATCGAACTTGATTTTGATTTTCTACCATGTCTTTTACTTCTCTCTATTGTTTTCTTCGTTGTCTGAAGGTTCTTTCGATCTCGGAATCTAATGGTAGGAGCTCGATTTCTTTAGAATCTTGCATAAGCTGCAAAAAAAAAAAAAATTTGTGTAAATAATATCCTAAAATAAAATAAAAGAAAAATTCGAATATTATAAAATTAATAAACTTAAATAAAATTATTCCCTGACAACGGCACCAAAAATTTGTTCATGCAAAATCTGCAAGCATACGAGATCGTAGACAAGTAATAGAATTAATGAGTTGAGAGTATCGTCCTACAGGGAATAAATTCAAATCAAGTTTACTAATTTTTATGGAATTCGAATTATATAAACAAAAGAGAGTTTAATTTTGTTTTATGTTAAATTAATCTAAGAAAGCGGTAAAAATGTTGTTTTTATTAATTTATGGATGATTGTATTGGATCTCGAATCCGCCTATTACTATTTATTTCAATTCTTGATTTCTAGTCTAGTTTCGTTCATGCGTTCTTGACAATCGATAAAACTATGATATATAATTTTCTTTTCCTAGACAAATTAAATCTATCCTAACCACAACCCGAATCTACTCCTAACCCGAATTCAAATGATTAGAATACATTAACATTTAGATAATCTTTATGATTGTACATGTGATAAATGTTATTCCTAATACCTATTGCACATATGTTAATTTTGCCGCGTTCTAAATTTATTGTGAGTCTTCCAACACTACAACAAGCAACTAATTATCTAATTGGTGACCAATTAATTAAATAATGCAATGGGTGTGCAAAATTAATCAAGAAACGCAAGAATAAACTAAATTACTAATCTTGAATTAAAACAAATAAACAATAGGGCTCATCTTCATCCAATACAAAAATAAATCTAGTCTAGCATATTAATATATAAATTACAAAAAAATNATCATGAAATAAATTAAAAGATGTTGATCTTCAAACTCAAGGTTGAATTCTTCAAAATCTTAATATAATTGACATTCAATTCCTTGCTATGACTTGATCTCCTCTCTCTCAAAATATAGCAATCGACCTCTTGTTCTTGATAAATTTGATGAAACTATTATGTATGAAAAGTAAGAGAGATTTTTTTCATGTGTAGCCCTCCTTCTCTATTTCTAAGAGCTAGAAAATACGTCAAAATTCAGTCCAATTTAGTTTCCAAAAGAGTTTGAATCGCGAAAAGAAACTAAAGATTCGTCTTTGAAAAAGGCCTATGCGCGCGCACAGGTATAACTACCGTATGCATCGTAGAACCAAATGGTTCCCGGGTTGGGGAAAATAAGGTGTTGCGCGCACGCCATGAATTGCTCCCGTGCGCGCTGGTTCATCTTTGAGCGGTGTTTGGTAGTTTGGCCATAACTTTCTCTACAAGTATCCGATTGAGTTGATTCAAAATGCGTTCGAAAGTTAATTCAAAGGTCTACAATTCTTCTTGAAATAAAACTTTTCCATTCGAACATTTTCTATCCGAAGAATGGGTCTCAAGTTGAGGCTAAAATTCTGGAGCATAACTTCTTCGACTAGAAATTGATTTGTGAAAATACTTCCATTATATTTCACTCATTTGACCTCCAATTGCATCCAATTGATCCTATATAATCTTTAATTATCGTTTTGTGGTCCAAATCATCTATTGAATGTTTACACTTTGACCTCCAAACTTTGAATTTCCTTCCTTTTCGCACATTTTTTGTTCCTTTTTTCGAAATCCACCAATTTATATTGATTTCAACCTAAAAAAATAATTAACACAAAATTAAACTATAACCCATCCAAATCACTAACAAATACTCTAATTTAATAGCCTATATAAGTGTACAAAATATACTTATCAAATATATAGTATCTTTAAATTTAAAGAGCAAATTTATTTATATACTCAAATAAACTCCTTATATTTTACACTCTACTTTACTCTTTTCAACAACAATCATTTATTGTTTTCCCTTCATTTTTAAATTAATTATAATTTTTGTAGACGATATTAGCTAAAATAATGAATATGATATTAATAACTTGAACTGTGTGGCATTAAGACTTGCAATTTTATTTAATGAAATCCTAATAAAATATAAAGAGATTAAATTTGGCTCTCTCTCTAATGTAGATAGTAAAACTCATTTTCTATTACAAAAAATTAAAATGAAAAGTTTGTTGGAGCATAATTTTAAATTTAACTCTTTAAAATAAACAACATATTATTGTCAATTAAAAGTTACAAAGAATTAATAGTGAACCTATACCGTTGTCAACGAACGTTTTTAAAGTCAAACAAATAATGTTCCAAGCTCATGATAAAGTTGGCGAGCATTGGTAATGTGGAGCCTTATAATCAGCCTTAAGCATATATGATGAGCAAATATACTTAAATTGATTTCACCAGCTATTCCATGAGCAGAAACTATTATCGAAACACCTGTGAATGAGAATGTACAACTTCATAATCAATAAATGAAGAACACGTGAATTATTAAATAAAATGTGAAAAGCTAACATATTTAGTTTAGTGTTCACCAATCAATGACTGTCATGTGTCATTAACAAAAAGGATTTTAATTACCTTCATTACCAAATTAGAAATATATAAGTGGTATAACTGAGACCAAAGAAGGACATACAAATCTGAATGTCCTTGTTTAAAATAGTCATTTCTCTTCTTGCTCATATTTCGACATAAAATCAGTGATTATAAGAAGCGGGAACCCCAGTTAGGTGAAAGGAATTTATTAATCTCATTTTCGAGGTAACAAATTTGCGCCGTATGTGAAAAATTAGAACAAAGGCAACCACAAACTGAACATTCTCTCTTCGAAAAAGTTCAAATAACCGAGAAATTTGTCCAACAATGAGTCAGGTAGAGGTGGACCTCGTTAAGATAGAAGCATTGGAGTCTGAAACTGAAATTTCTAGCAATCATTCCGAAGACAATGATACTGATCCAAAGGGGCAACAGGAAGAGTTCAAAGAAGAAATCAACACTGTCATTAACAGATCTCTCATGAGAAAGAAGACAAGAAAATCATAAAGGAACGATAAGCGAGCTCGAAGTCAGCATCGAAAAATCGTTGGATTCAAGGTAATTCAAAATCTAAATTCCCTTCAATTAAGTTTACTGATAATAAGAATGAAATGATATGTCCTCATTATGATGCTTTAATCATATGAATAATAACAGTCGGTAATGGCTTTAGTTTCATGCTTGTAGATAGCGGAATTTGGCCAATATCCTATTTGGAAATGCATTCGATTAAATGTAGACTTATCATCCTTGGACCCCGTGTTGAATCCTTACAGTTTCACCAGAGATAATCAAGTTCCACGCGGACAAATTACTGTAGAGGTGAAGCTAAGTGAGGAACCCAAGGCTTACCAAAGATAAATGAATTTTTTTCATTATTGATAGTAGATCCGCTTACGATGGTATCCTAGTAAGACCTGCTCTAAAACAACTGAATATATAATATCCATTTGCCAATTGTGCTAAAATTTCCAACTTGCGAAGGAAAAGCTTGTATATTATGTAACTAGGGGGTCGTGCGAGGATACTACTTTAGTACTCTAGGAGGTAGCCATCCAAATCTCCATGGAGAATACGATAGTGATAGTTGAAGCAAATAATCCCAGGAAAGAGAAATTTGAAGTCGATGACCTCTCATCACTGAATACGTATTCAACGATGCTGCAGTTGAAGAGCTAGAAAGCTTTCCCAAGAGCTAAGAGGATGCAACAAAGGTTTTAAAAGTTGGCAAAGATTTGGCTGAACCTGTGAAAATCCTACTGAAAGACTTCGTAAAAGCAGACCTCGAATAATGTAAAGCTTCCTAAAATGAAAAATGGATGATCAGCGGGCATCAAAAAAATATAAATATTTAAAGAGAAAAGTTTATAAATTATTGGAAAACGGTTTTGGCCACGAAACTCAATATCCGGTGTGGGTCTGTAATCTAGTTCTGGTCCCAAAAAATAGTGTAATTGGTGAACCTGTCAAGACTTCATAGACTTAAAAAGCATGCCCTAAAGATAGTTTTTCGCTCGCTACAATTCATCAACTAGTGGATGCGGCTGCATGACATGAACAATTAAGTTTTGTGAATGCATACTCCGAAGAATATAATCAGATTCCCATGTATAAACTCGAATAAGAGCATATTGCCTATGTTACTAACCAAGGTGTATATTGCTATATGGTAATGCCCTTCGGTTTAGAAAATGCCCAAGGCATATATAAAAGACTAGTCACTAATGAAAAACGCAAGTTCGACCCTAACAACACCTAGAGGGGGGTGAATAGGTGTATAATGCGAAATTTAATCTATTAAAAGCAACAAATCACTTTTTAATAGTTTCTAGATGATTAAACATGCAAGTCATATTAGTCCTAATTTTGAATACCGCAATTTATATGATCAATCAATAAACAAAATGAAAGGAGTAAATCAACACCAAGATGATCACAGAGAAACCCAACTGGAAAAAATTCTAGACACTTTGTCGGTCAATCCACTATAAACGAATATAACAACTTACAGTCTACTATACTAGACGATTCGTACTATCTGATCACCCGACTGCACTCCTTATAGCTCTCAGCGGATCACGTGCTTCCCTGTATCAATCCTTAACTGTTGTTGCCAAAACTCTCCGTGGAATCTGCTACCCTGCAGCACTCCAAAGCTTGTGGATTCATTTATCTCCCATGGATCATGAAGAACGACTCATTCTTCACAGATAGGAACTCTTGTCAACTTCCTTCGATCTTCAAAACTCTAACCAGATTTAGGGAAATTAGTGATTTGGTATTTGGATTATAGGAACGATATTTTTCTCACCAAAACAATCACAATGGATGGAGGTTGAAAGATAGAATATGATAATTCTCTCACAGATGAAGCTCTCTCAATGTTCAACAAACTCAACTCACGTTCATATGTGTTTTGATATTTATAGGTAGGTTAGGAAACGAATGGGCCGGGGAAAAAACCTTTAAATCGCAAAATAAAAATTTTTCGGACAGCAATATCGCTCGAACGAGGACTCAGCGACAGTCGAGCGACAGCGTGTCGCTCGAGCGAAGGAGGGGCGATAGTCCAGCGACGATGTTTTTACTTTTGTAGCTTGAGCCAACCCTTGACGACAGTTAAGCGAAAATCCACGCCGTTTTCGTCCTTATTCCAAACTCGAAACCCTAGACCTACTAACAAACTTTTGAACTATTTACACATTACTCCTTAAACTTTTACAACCTATACAATTTAGTCATTTTGGTCATAGAATTTGCCAATAACATAAAACAACTCAAACCTGACAAACTTCCCATTTGGCATTCTGTGACAAAACAATAATCTAAGTCAAGGTAGTAATCAAATAAAAATTACAGACTCGAAACATGACACAACATATGACTAACAACTGTCTTGAACGAAAAATTGTAGTACCTGTTTCCTGAAATAGACAACTCAAGAACCAGTGTAAAATATGTGTGTTAATGCAACATGAAAAAGTGATTGCATATCCATCAAGGCAATTAAAGCAACATGAGCAAAACTACCCGACGCATGATCTAGAACTTGCAGCGGTAGTTCATGCATTAAAGATATGGTGCCATTACTTAATTGGAGGAAGTGCGACATTTATACGGATCATAATAGTCTCAAATACTTCTTCACACAGAAGGGAATTGAATATGAGATAGAGACGATGGTTAGAGCTAATAAAGGATTATGATTGCACTANAGGCTAATTTTGTTGCTGATGCGCTAAGTAGAAAGTTGATGGGACAGTTGGCATCATTATCTACAATTCAGATGGAGTTGATCAAAGACTTGAAAAATTTGCGATTGAAGTAGTTACAACACCAGAGCAAATTATCGTTCATTTAGAAACTTTGGTGGTTCTACCTCCCATTTGAGATCAGATTATAGAAGCATAGGATAAAGATCCATTTTTGCAGAAGATCAAGAAAGACATTGGTATCGATAGGAGAAAGAATTTTGGAATAGCTTAAGATCAGGTACTGATGTTTAAAGTAAGAACTTGTGTGCCTAAAGATGAAGTTTTGAGGAAGGAAATATTAGAAAATGGTCATTTCATCCCGTACACCGCACATCCTGGTGGTACAAAAATGTATCAAGATCTTCTTGATACATTTTGGTGGAGGAATATGAAAAGAAGTATAGGCCTATTTGTAGCAAAATACATAGTGTGTAAACAAGTTAAAACAGAACATCAAAGACCAGCAGGGTTGTTAACTCCATTGGAAATACCTGAATGGAAGTGGGAGAATATTGCAATGGGCTTTGTGGCAGGATTTCCGAAATCAGCAAGAAAAAATAATGCTATATGGGTATTAGTGGATCGTCTAACAAAGTCCGCTCATTTTTTCAGGTAAAAATGACATTTAGCCTAGATCAGTTGGCACAGTTGTACATTAGAGAGATTGTAAGATTGCATGGTTTCCCAGTCTCTATTGTGTCCGATAGAGATCCAAAATTCACATCTAAGTTTTGGAAGAGCTTACAAAGAGCTATGGGAACGAAATTAAATTTCAGTACAGCATATCACCCTCAATCCGATGGTTAGTCTGAAAGGACCATTCAAACTTTGGAAGATATGCTAAGAGCCTGTGTTCTGGATCTAGGAAAAGTTGGGAATCGTATCTACCTTTGGTGAAATTTGCATATAATAATAGTTTTTAGGCAACTATTGGAATGGCACCGTATGAATCTCTATAATAGAAGATGTAGATCACTTGTTCATTGGAACGAAGTCGAAGAAAAAAGAGTTTTGGGGATCATAGATCATCGAAATGACAGTTGAAGCCATTGATAATATCCATACTAGGATAAAGGTAGCGCAAGATAGACAAAAGAGCTATGTTAATACCAGTAGAAAAGACTTGAAATTTGAAGTTTGAGAGAAAGTTTATCTAAAAGTGTCACCTATAAAGGGTGTACTTTGATTCGGCAAGAAAGGCAAACTTTGACTTCGTTATATTGGACCTTTCGAAATACTTGATAGGATCAGAAATGTGGCCTATCGATTGGCTTTGCCACTCAAACTATTAGTAGTTCACAACGTATTTCATATATCGATGA
>CAIGRB010067982.1:38881-51014 GCA_903798255.1 Fraxinus quadrangulata
TTTTTTTTTTTTTTTTTTTGTTTGATTTTGTTTGAGAATAAACAAATGTTTAAGGTTGAGGATGTTTGATAAGTATATTTTATATACTTATTTATTCAAACTTTAAAATATTGATATTTCGTTATTCTTTTGATAAATTATAGTCTCATTTAGTGTATAATTTATTTATTAGGTAAAACTCGATGATTGAAGTTGAAATAAAGTAGCGAAAAACGACGAACAATGATAAAATCCAAAGTTTAATGACTCGATTGCAACTTTTCAATAGTTGGTTTGGACTACAAAACTATAATTCAATATTGCTAAGAGTCGATTGAATGCAAATAGAAGTAAAAGAATGAGTTAAATATGATCAAAGTATTTTCACAAATCAATTTCCTACTAAACAAGTTATGTTCTAGATTTTTAGTCATAGACTGAGACTCATTTTTGGCATAGTAAATGCTTAAATTGAAAACATTCTAATTCTAGTAAAGTTGTATATATTAGAATTAGCTTTTTAACGTACTTTGAATCGCCTCAATCACATATTGGAAGATAAAGTTATGATAAAAATACTAACAACTTCACAGAGACAAAAATATGTGCATGCAAAAGTAACTTTCCTTACTCGATTGGAACTTTTCTTGGATTCAATTTTGAACGATTTTTCAGCCAAATTTCAAGGCTTTAAATACATAAGAGAATACAATAAATGGAATCTCTCATATACAATTATTCATCAATAACATCATTAAGAGGTCAAACCATTGTTTTTGTGAGAATTAAAGGGCAATTACAAGTTTTCAAGAAAATGGAGTTTCAACCTTGATTTTTGGAGAGATGGGGAGAAAATATATTGGAGATTCATCAAGAAACTATTGAAGAAATTAAAATTTTCAAGATCTATCATCTTCTTCTTCATCAAATCAAAATCTCGGTTATGTTCTTCCAATTAATTATGATTTCTTGTGATTTTGTAATGTTAGGCTAGGGTTGTAATTACTAAGATGTTGATGAACACTTGTTATGATGTTTTAATATAAATTCGATATTTGACGCCCAATATGTATTTATTCTTGGATGATTGTTCTAGGATTTAATGAATTTTCAATTATTGATCACTAACCAGATTGATTGTGAACTTTATTAATTTCGTGAAAAATAATAGGATAGATAACACTTTATTACTTGTTTGCGATACCGTAGACTCGTGGGAAATGAAACGATCAAAATGTCAAAGGTTCACAATGGCCTTTTGCAAACTAGAGTATTGATTTTGTGGGACCTTTGCCTCAGAGGTAGATCTAACCTAAGGTTCATGATCGTGGCAATAAATTACTTCACAAAGTGGGCAGAAACAGATTCTCTCACCAATATCACCAAAGCTAATACCTATAAGTTCATCCTGAAAAATATCATTTGTTGATTCAAAACTCCAAACTCCATGATCTTAGATAATGGCACACAATTTCAAGAGAAAAAGTTCAAAGCTATGTACGAAGAACAAGGAATTCAAAGACATTTTTCCACTACATGTTGTCCTCGGGTTTACTAACAAGTGGAAGCAGTGACCAAAACCTTAAAACACATTTTGACAAGAAAGCTTGATTTCTCAAATATACTGTAGGATGACAAATTACTACAAATTTTATGGTCTTACCATAACACTATGAGGATTGCCACAGAAAACTCCCTTCTCATTATCTTATGGAGTCGAGGCTATGATACATTTGGAAATAGGTCTAAGTTGAGTAAGGAAGTTAAACTTTGATGAAGCAATGAATGGGAAGCTAAATTTCCTAGAGGAAAGGCGAGAGGCTTTTCAATGAAGCTCTCCATATATAAAAGAAAGATGGAAAGGCATTCAAATTCTAAGGTTCGCATGAAAAACTATCAAGTAGAAACCTAATTTTTTTTAAAAATCTTTGTTGCTGATGAAGAAATAGGATTTGGTTCTTTAGTTCCAAATTGGGAAAAGCCATATACTATCGTCGAATTAACAAGATTGGAAACATAGTCAAAACGAAATTACAACAAGTACTTTTCCAAGTTATACAAAAGATCATATTGAGATGAAACTAAAACCATGATGCTTAGCTGGTCTTTCTGGGTTATCAGTCATTTTAGGATTGAGATTACTCAGACTTCCGCGAGGCAGTAGTGGGAGCCTAATCCAGCAATATCACACAAGCGAAAAAAATCGCTATGAAAGGCATAACAACAAATGTATCCAGTATTCAGGGTTCGCACGAAGGATTATTGATTCAAAGAGATGAACTTACCAAATTTTCACTTAGCTTACCGGATTACCACAATGGCAGATTTTGCACTAAATTACCGATTTTAACAAGGGTACCGTATTTACACAATGCTTACCGATTTTGCTTGATACTTACCGGATTGTGTAAAGACTTATGGTTTCTTCCTTACCGTATTTAGCACTTCCTTACCGTATTTGCTTGCTTCTCACGGATAGTGTTAAAGCTCACCGATTTTAACAAAAATGCTCTGTTTTTGTCAGAAGAAGAAATGGAGAAAAAGAAGCTTACTCACGTTCCATTTCATGCTGAATATATATAAGATTACAAAACAAGATTGTCAACAACTATTCTACCTACTCCAATCTATCAAGTTGACAATATACAAGATCATGCTTAGATAACTTTACAAATAAGTTAGACCAACAACTAAAGTACTTAAATCACATGACATTGGTTACAAAAACAATATTCCAATGATGACAAAACGTGACGGCCAAAGTGACAATCAAATTCAACATCGCAGAATAGTACAATCACGATACTCCATATATTTGATAATTCTGAGGACACATATTAAGAGCCACCCGAAGGTGGATATTTGTGGTAGATATTACACCCGAAGGTGGATATTTGTGGTAGATATTACTATGGTTCGTCAACTAGTGGCAGACCGTAAGCATTTTGGTGCAATCGAGTTTGGCAAAATTGAACATACTGTCTGATAGTCTACGGTGCAGTAGCCAGCCAGCACGAATGCCTCTTTACCCTTAGTAATTCCTCCCAAATGCACATAGATGAAAAATTTAAAATATGGTAAACTAATATAAAGCGATTACTACCAATTGGTTAGCCTCTTTTGCCCCTTTTTTGTGTTGCTTTGCTGACGTTGCTGCAAAAGGGGAATCATATATTTCCTAGATATCAGAATGGCTATGAGAACGACACCGAGAGAGCACAATGGAGTCAATAAAGATAATGATGATGATAAAACACCATCATCCCTAAATGAAACTCTAGCCCTAGCAACCTATTTTGAGAATTATTTTAGAAAAAAAAAAATTTTCCAAAGAATCAATAAACCTAAAAATTCTCTGGACGGAATTAAAAAACAATCTCAATACCTTAGAAAGAAACCAAAACAAAAGCATTGGCAAAGTATTTGTAGTTTCTGAAAACATCTCCTAACTGTTGGATCCCAAAAAGAGTAAACTTGATCATTCAAAAACAACGTAATCCTAACCACTAAATAAGGAAAGGCACATTCATGTGTGTGGTTCGGATCATGCATGTTAACCGCGCGCATACGAATACATGCACATTGAAAAATGTATGTGACATAAATGAATAAACTGGGACTTTGGGGACTATTTGTTGTCAGTTAAAGTTCACACAGAGTTAGTAGCAAACATATACCTATGTGAGGGAACATTTTTAAAGTCAAACAAACCATGTGCAAGCCTGGATAAGGTTGGTGAACATTTGTAATACAAAAGCATTATAATCAACCTTAAGTATAAACGGCAAGCAAATATACTTTTATTGATTTCACCTGATATTTCACATCAGCAAAAGTTATTTTCAAAGCACACATGAATAAGAATGTAATGCATGACTTCACAACCAATAAATAAAGAATAAGTGACCAGTGAATAAAACAAAAAAGCTAATAGATTCAGTTAGATGTTAACCAATCAATGATCGGCATGTGTCATTGACAGAAATGATTTAATTCTCTTCGGGACCTCATTAGAAATCTATAAATAGATATAATTGAGATCAACGAAGGGGATGCAAATCAGAATATTCTCTTATTAAATAGTTATTTCTCTTCTTGCTCATGTTCAGCATAAAATCATTGAGTTTATGAAGAGAAAATCACGACTATATAAGAGAAATTTGTTATTTTCATTTTCGAGGTAAAAAAAAAACATTTATATATATAACTCCTCTGGAAAAATGAGAACAAACGCTTAATGTTTGGATGAATTCCAATTCAAATAGTCTAATTTTTAGAGTTCGCTACTCCTCACTTGGGAAAATAGGAACACCTTTGCTGGGAGTTTTCAGTCGGGCACTTCCAAATGAGCTTTTCGGGGTTGGAGTCACCGGTGACTGGTGGAAGGGCGATGGACGACGATGGATTTCTGGTTTCGATTTGGTTGGGGTGTGGTGGGAGAAGATAAACATTGTTTTCTTATTTAGAAACTTTTTTTTAACTTAATTATTTTATTTTAGTTATTTTAATATAAAATATAAAATTACATTTTTACCCTTTTAAAATTAGTCAACATTTTGTCATAGTTTTAATTTTTGGTCAACTAGCAGTTTTCATCCATTTGGATTTCAATTGCGACATTTTGAAAGATTTGGTACTGTGGGTGGGACAAATGAAAAATTTGGATAAAGTCTACTACTTAATGAAGAGTTTGGTATCGCTGCTACAATTTTTCCTAACTCTTATTTTATCATATTCGTCTCTACAGTGCTACATATTGATTATGTAGAAGATCAATTACACTTGTCTAGATGTCAGCTAACTAATTTCGAGTTTGGGGGCGATAGGTGTTTGACTAGGACAGGGTGATGAAATTTGATACAAAACTGAGTTCAAATACTTAAATGAGACAAATTATATTTTAGTGACCTAGCTGAGATTTCACTGAAAGTTTAGTGACCGATAACGATATTTACCCACCCGCTACCAACTGGAACATTAAAATGTGGGAAATAAAATATATGGTCCAGAATAAATTTTCTTGGCCTTTAGGTCTCCATACCTTAATTTTACTGCACATTGATCCTCAATTGGTTGATACTGTCAAACGTCAAATTGTTTTACACTTAATATGTGATGAATTATTTAAAGAGTCATTTTCGTGTAGCCTAGCCGATCTATTTTGTTAAATGACAATTAATAAAGTGAAACATTCCATTTCCCTTTCTCACTTTATTTGAAGAAAATTGAGTGTGAGTTGACTAAAAAAAATCCTCAAATAGCAAAAAAAATGATGGTTTAATCACGAGTACCAATATACAGCAAGGATGAAAATTTGGGTAGTAAAGGCTCGAAAAAATTGATTTAGATTTATGTGCTTTATTTGTGGAAGTTTGATGAGTGTAACTGCAAATTTTCCTTCAATTGATTTAGATGTTTTCTTTGTTATAATCAGCCACATGCCCATATCCTTGGGATAATATAATGCATCTATGCCTCTTTCTTTCCTCACTGCAATCTAGCATCATGGATACAGCAAACATGGAAACTCGAGCTAGCACCGCCATGAAGAAAGCCCTTTTGGGCCTCAACTGCATAATACTAGCCATAGGCAACTGTGGCGGTCCTTTAATCATGCGTCTCTACTTCATCCGAGGAGGCAAAAGAATCTGGTTTTCAAGCTGGCTCCAAACCGTTGGCTGGCCAATCATTTTCATCCCTCTCACAATAGCATACATCCACCGCCGCACAACTGGCGGCTCCACCACCAAAACCCAGTTCTTTTCAATGAAACCTCGCTTATTTATCGCCTCAGCAGCCATCGGAGTTTTGATCGGGCTCGATGACTACCTCACCGCCTACGGTGTTGCAAAACTACCAGTTTCGACCTCTTCTCTTATTATTTCTACCCAGCTTGCTTTCACTGCAGGATTTGCGTTTCTTCTTGTTAAACAGAAGTTTACGGGGTATTCGATAAACGCTATAGTTTTGTTGACTGTTGGAGCAGTAATTTTGGGTCTTCATACAAGCAGTGATAGACCAGAGGGTGAATCGAATAAGGTGTATCTTTTAGGGTTTTTCATGATACTTGTTGCATCAGCTTTGTATGGACTCATTTTGCCTCTGGTGGAGTTTATGTATTCGAAGGCTAAACAGGCTATTACATATACGTTAGTATTGGAGATACAGATGGTTATGTGCTTCTTTGCCACTGCCTTTTGTACATTTGGAATGCTCATCAACAGTGATTTCCAGGTTTCTTTTTTCTCTCTCCCCCCCTTCTACGAGCCTAGATCTGTTATTCCAAATTTGTTATTCAATCAATGTATTCTTTGACATTTCAAAACATCACATCTTCTTAGCGCTGATTAGTGGAGCAAGCCGTTAACTGGCTCAGCTCAACTCACGAACGAGTCAAGTTCGCTTGTGCCTGAGGTGAGTCGAGCAACAAAAATCTCGTGCAAGTTAGTCACCATCTCGTACGAGTTTGCTCATGAGCCAAACGAGTTAGCTCAACTATGAGCTGGCTCATAATCGACGAGTGAAAAATAAAAACTTGGGCAAGCTTGAAAATTTGATTTTAATCTGAATTTAAATCAAACAATTAATATTAACCATATCTTTTATAGATCCCACATTTTTTCAATCACATATTTTAAAAACTTCTATCATAATCTACTAAAAATTTAATTTTAATCATCACAAAACACCCTATCAATTTGAACACGCATATCTCAATTCTCCTACACATCTCCCTGATTTGACTGTTCTTTTAGTTGTCTTTCACTTTTTGTTTGGTGTCTCATCACATCAATTTTTATTAATAAATAGAAAGACGACCACACAGAGAAACATATATGTGTATAGCATTAGCATATAGTGTATTCATGTGTTTTGTTTTCGTCTGTGTTGTAAATTAGGACCTTGTCCAAATTCTAGAAAGGACCTTGTCACCTAATTGATTGCATATTCGTTAAAGTTTCTTTGCGGAACATTTATTTTCTAGTGCCGCTGTAAAGAATTTTTTATTCATTTTATTTTTTTTTGGTAATGTGGATTAAAAAATTTTTTGATTAAGTTTTAAAAAATAGTAGAAATTTTTTTGTAAGAAATACACCTTGAGTCATTAAATTTTGATAAAGACAATGTTTGTTTAATATTTATTTATGCAAGTATATTCATTAAAATGAGAGCGATTATTCCATGAAAAAGTTTTGTTGTCCTTGGTTTAAACTTTCATTTTTCCTAATTTCTCTTTATGGAATCTAATATCGGACTTGCCAACCAGAAAGTGGAAAAATGTGCACCACAATTTACTCTGAACTCTAAGGTAATAAGGTGAGATGTCAAAATTTGAGTAAATGATGTTATCTTTGATCAGTACAGATGCATAACTAGTTATTTGCCAATTGATATTGTCATATTCCTGCAAGCTGTGGGATTAGACCAAGTCAACTCTATATTCATGATTTCACATCAATCCTACTTCATAAAAAATAAAAAATAAATAAATCATACTGCACTTATCTCATGGATTACGCTTTGATTTACACTTTTTTCGTGTGACGATATCTCTATTATTAATTTTGATCACAACCATCACATCAAATTTCTTTCACATATAGAGAACGTCAAAAAAGTTGTCAATCAAAATGTATATTTAACATTATCATTTAAAAAAGTGTTTAATATTAAAATTAAAAAAATTTAAGCCGGCTTACCCACGAATGTGGGACATAGCCGGACCTTTGTCCATAAATTAATAAAATTTTATTATTATTTGAATGGCTCTTAATTTACTCAGTCTCAATCTTTGTTTTCTTTAAGATTAATCTCCTCAAAGTTCCCTAATTTATCCCTTCTACTCAAATTTCATATAAAAACGTGTTCAGTTAGTGTCCATTCTTACCTAACACCAATCATGACAACTAATTTTACCTATTAACTCATGAATATTACAGTTGATTTTCTACAAGCAAGATAATTTTAATGTGCACCATGTTGAATAAAGAAATATAAATGAAATGAGCAAGAGAAGACGTAACTTTTTTATACGAGCCTAGAAAGAGCGAGGCTAAGAATAAACTCAGGAGCTCGCAGATAGCAGGACGGGCTGTCTTCCTTGCATAAATCGTAAGTAACATGCATGGTAAATAATTAAAGCATATCCAATGAATACTAGATATGTAATCTAATAAATAAAATGTGAATACACAACGGAATCAGTTAGAAACATACCATTAAAAGGTGATCATCTGCCATGTACTAAAAAGACCCAATTGCCCTTGAGGTCCCTAAGGAAATCTATAAATAGTCTCGCCTAAAAGAGGAAATGCATACAAATTCAAATATTTTCCTCTCAAATAACTATTTCTCCTCTTACTCCTTTAGCGTCAAACATTGAGAATATAGGATGAGAAAATTTTGGTTAGGTGAGAGGTATTTATTGATTATAATTTTGCGATAAAAAAATTTGGTGATATCTATGGAAAGCAGATTAAAGATAACCACGAAATTGTTCACCAGTGTTGAGAAATCACTGAACTCTGCAAAGAGATGAATCAAGCAGAGATAAATCCATAGGAAATGAAAGCACTAGTGCTAGAGGTAAAGAGTTCGGTCATGATCTAGTCAATAGTAGCATTAATCCAATACGACAGTGAAAAGAGGTTCTAATGAAGCTGCAAGCTAATCTATCCCCGCTCAACATCGACATCTACAGAAGAAGAAGTCGATGGCAAACACCATAGGAGATAGCAAAAGCCTCAAAATATTGACGATCGGAAAATGCCTCTCTATGTGCAAAACTAAGAAATTCGAAAGATAAATCTATCAGACAAAACACAACTTCAGAAACTTGCGAGAAATCAAGTAATTCAAAATCTATAATTTCTTCAATTAAATCTGTAGAACCTAGGAGTGGAAACTCATATCCTGAAGATGAGGTAGTAGTCGTCCAGATAATAATAACGGGAGAATGTTTTCACCATATGCTTTTAGATGATGGAAGCTCGATGAATGTTTTATATAAAGCCGTTTTCATCCGAATTCAAAAATATAATCCCTAGATTACTGTGTTGGAGCCTCACTACTTCATTGGAGTCAGCCCAATCCTTCACAGGCAGATCATTCTGCTAGTAAAGATAGGGAAGGAGCTCCAAGCATATTAGAGATATAAGGATTTCTACATCAAAAAGGAAAAATCCACATATGCAAGAATCCTCGGATAGCCTACCATGAGACAGGCGAACATAACAACTTTCTTCCATCAGTCGCATGTGAGTTTTTCCATGAATAAAGGCAAAGCCTTTGTAAAATAACTCAAGGAATCCTCTGAAAAAACCATCGAAATCCCAAGGAAAAGAGGCCTATATGCTCCCAAGGATAATATAATTGCTATACTTGAGATGAATAATCTTGGAAGAAACTTGAAATCGATGATTCAATCAGTCCTTGTATAATTGGCTGCATATCAGAAGTGACTGCAGTTAAGAACTAGAAAGTTTTTCTGTCAATTAAGAAATGCGAGTAAAGCCCTGAAATTTGGCAAAGAATTGAATGAACATATAAAAGGCCTATTGAAAGATTTTTTTGAAAACTAACTTAGGTGTGTTCTCATAGAAACATGCTAATATGGTGGGAATAGATCACAAAGTAGCTTGTCATGCCTTAAAAATAGATCCCAAGATAAAACTTAAAATGCAAATGAGGCGACTAATGAGCGTTGAAAGGTATGAAGCATTGAAAACGAAATGGATAGGTTGTTAGAAAATGGTTTTATCCGTGAAACTCAATACTCAGTTTGGGTATGTAATCCAGTAATACTGTCCAAAGCAACGAAAAATGGCAAACCTGTCAGGGTTTTACGGACCTAAATAAAGTATGTTACAAGGATAGTTTTCCACTCCCTTGAATTGATCAACTAGTAGATACAACTGCGAGACATAAGCTATTAAGCTTTATGGATGTGTATTTGGGATTCAATCAGATCCCCATATATGGACCAAATGGGAACACACCGCCTTCGTAATAGATTGAGGATTATATTGTTATAAGGTAATGTAATTCGGACTAAAAATGCTAGGGTTACTTATCAAAGGCTAGTGAACAATATATTGTTAAATCAACTAGGTAAACAATGGAAGTATACATTGATGACGACATGCTTGTCAAAAACCTTCAAGCTGGAAGCCACTTAAAACATTTGGAAGAAACTTTTAATGTGCTACGAAAATATAGAATGAAACTTAATCCGTTAAAATGTGCTTTTGGATTGAAATCTGAAAATTCCTCGAATACATGGTAAACCAGCAAAATATAGAGGCGAACCTTAATAAAATTCAAGCCCTCATTAAAACGTGATCCCCAACATAATCAAATAAGGTACAAAGTTTGATAGGAAGGATCGTCGCCTTGAGCAGGTTTATATCACGAGCAATAGACAAATGCTATCCTTTCTTTCAAGTGTTGAAAAAAAAAGTTCAAATGGAGTGACAAATATGAGCAAGCGTTTCCGATGAATTAAGTGTGAAATTTTTGTTGTTACTAAGTTGTATTTTTGTTTCTTGACTTGTCACACGTTTTTTATCATTGTCTAGCTTATGTTATGATGGTTAGTTAGGCTAGTTTGGTTTGATCACAAATTGTTGTAATAGACAAGCAAAGTATAGTGGTAGTAGGTAGAATAGTTGGTAGAATCATTTTATTTTGTATCAATGTATGGCTATATGTATGGAACCGTGTACTACCATTTTGTGTGGATTTATTTAAGCAAGTTTCCCTCTTTGTCTTCAATAATCTATCAGTGGTATTAGAGCCTTTGATGATCTTTGAAGAGTCGAAAAAGAGAAGAAAAAAATAGAGTGTTCTGTGCAAATCCGGTGAGCAAGAAGCAAATACGGTAAGGAACCTGCAAATCCGGTAAGAAGCAAATTCGGTAAGGAACCTGCAAAACCAATAAGTAGTAAGCAAATCCGGTAAGAAACCTCCAAATACGGTGAGCACTAAAAATTGGTAAGTGTGTATAAATTCGATATGCTGTATAAAACCCGGCAAGCTCTTTGCAAATCCAGTAAGTTCAGCTTCTTTTTTTTCTTCTTTCACCCTCTTTGACAATCAGAAGTTCTGAGAGAAAACCAGTAAGGAACCTTCACTAGCCAAATGTGTGAGTGAGAGTGATGGCTTCAAGTGGTTTTTCCGTCCCTTTACCTTCAGCATTCACAGGGGAAAATTATGACTTCTGGTCTGCAAAGATGAAGGCATACCTGAAAGCTTATGACCTTTGTGAAATCATTGAAACTGGTGCTGAACCACCACCATTGAGGGCTAATCCCACCATTGTTCAGTTGAAGCAGAATAGTGAGGAAATAGCCAAGAATTTGAAGGCCCTTTCTTGCATACAGTCAGCCATCTCAGATGTTATATTCACAAGGATAATCACTTGTGAAACTGCAAAGGAAGCATGTGACAGGTTGAAGGAGGAATTTAGAGGCAATGAAAGGACCAGACAGATGCAGGTACTGAACTTTAGGAGGGAGTTTGAAACATTAAAGATGAAGGATTCAGAAACGGTTAAAGAGTTTGCTGATAGGCTAATGAAAGTGGTAAATCATATCAGATTGCTTAGAGATGATTTGCCAGACAAGAGAGTAGTAGAGAATGTGCTAATCAGTTTGCTAGAGAAGTTTAAATCCAAAATTTCTTCACTTGAAGACTCAAGAGACTTGGCTAGCATTTCTTTACCTGAATTAGTAAATACTTTTCAAGCCACTGAACAAAGGAGATTATTCAAGCAAGAAGAGCAGATTGAGGGTGCTCTGTTTGATAAAGGAAAGCAGAGAACTCAAACAAGTGTTGATGGAAAGATGCCACAAAATGTGAAGAAGGGAGCTGAACTTAGAAGTTCAGGAAATGATGCTAAGTATCCTCCATGTCCACATTGCAAAAGAAAAGGTCATTCACCAAAGTGGTGTTGGTTCAGACCTGGAGTCCAATGCAGGTCGTGAACAATTTGGACATGTGGAAAAGGTATGCAAAAATCAGAAGGAAAAGAAAGAACTTCAGTAGGCAAAGGTTGCTGAAGTTCAAGCTGAAGAACATCTATTTTCAGCCTTAAATTACACAGCCTGCAGCAGAGTTCAAACATGGTTATTTGACAGTGGTTGCACCCATCATA
>CAIGRB010067983.1:18281-33195 GCA_903798255.1 Fraxinus quadrangulata
AACTCTTTTGAGATAATCCAAAAATACACCAAGCACGATTCTTGCTTATCTATATCCTTAATACAAAAGAGACATCACTAAAATTTTTCATTTTAAAATTTTATGACAGAAATTTCTTGGTTTCGTGCAATAAGTTTATATCATTGCAGACAAACAATTTATTATCTACATACGATACCAAAAAATATGCTTACTCCTACTAAACTTGTGATACACACGATCATCAACTAAATTTTTCTCAAAACTAAATGATATAATTGTTTCATGAAATTTGTGATGCCATTACCGGAAACCAGCTGAAGCCCATAGATGGATTTATTTAATTTGTAAACCATCTGACGTAACTTAAGATCAAAATGTGTCACAAATGCCATAACATCACCTTTCGAATCCCTCTTGTTTTTAAATATTCAATTACAACAAATGAATTTCGTACCTTCAGGCAATGTAACCTAAACGTCATTTTTACTTATGAAGTTTATCTCATCATCCATAGCATCAATCTACTTTTGAGAATTATTACTTTTCATTGTTTGATGAAAGTTGATAGGATCTTATTACATAAATCAAATATCATCATCATGTTCTTGGAGAAATACTATAAAGTCTCTGAAATTGCATTTCTCATTTCTCCAGTAGATCTCTTTAATGATATTTATTTTTGAGGTTGTTGAGTTTGTTCTTCTGGAACAATTTTTCGATTGTTTATGGGGATTTTGTAATATTGTATTGATCCAAAATTATTTCTTGAACAAGATCTGGAATAAAAATTTGTCCCTAAACCTGACCATTATCAGTTGCAACAAAAGAAATATATAGATATTCTTCATCCAAGAAAAAATCGTTAACCTTATAATCTTATCTTCTCCGCAAACTCTACATCCTCAAGGAATCGAATATTTCCCGTTTCGAAAATTGACCTAATAGCGGGATCTTTAAAAAAAATTGTAACTCCTAAACAATTGTTTTACTTGGAACTTTGTTAAGAATTCAAGCTGCAGTTTTTAGTGCTTCTATGTAGAGAAATCTTGATATACTATGGGACGATTTCATATTACTCTAAGAATTTAGCAAAAGGCCCTAGATGTTGTTATCCTGATCCGTCGTATTATCATAGCATTCACCACTATGGTAAGATCTGTCTTGTTAAATTCTTTTACTGAGTTGATTTTCAACCTCAGTCTTAGATCCCTTGAACATGTCCATTGTTTGGGATTTCTCATAAATGAGATCTAGCCAGTCGTAGTGAGAAAAATTTGTCTATAAATATAATAAATTACTTTTGAACATTCCAAGAAGTTGAAGTGAATGGCCTACTGATATCCATATGAATTAGTAATAAGACGTCCGAATTCCTATTAGCACCTAATCTCTTTATGTTTTTTTTTTCCTTTATATAATTAACATAAACATTTAAGTCTGAAAAATCAAGAGAATCAAGAATTCCTTCTAACACAAGTTTTTCAATTCTCTTTTGAGAAATGTGACATAAACGCTGGTGCCATAATGAAGCGAAATTATCATTGGTTAATTTACATTTAATACTTCGTGAATTTACATTCATTGTTTCATTATAAGAGGTAACCGAATTAAACAACTACATATTATCGTATCCAGATAAAGAACCGGTACCCGAAAAATTTGAATCGAGAAAAATACTAAATTTACTATTTCCAAATGAACAAGAATAACCAAATTTATCCAAAATAGAAATAGAAACCAAATTTCGTCTAAAAGATGGTACTGCAATGTCTCTTTCCAATCCAAATAATAATCAATCTTTAATGATAACCTAAAGTTCATATAGCCTCAACCTTAACTGATTTGTTACCGCCACATGTAGATGAATCTTTCAGCATTAATTGACTTTGATAGCTCAGGCAACCTCGCATAGACACTTATGTGAGTAGTGGTATCAAAATTTATTCACCAAGTGTGTCTAGGTATTGATACTAAATTTACCTCAAAACAAACCAAAGTGAGAAGTGTACTTTTTTTATATGTCAAGTGTGGTATTTAGTACAGTCTCTCTTGATATATCTTAGATTTTTACAAAAATAACAGCTAGATTTATCATTTTCAAGCTTTGATGTTTATTATTAATCGAGTAGGATATAGCTTTCTTATTCTTTATTACTTGTACTTAGATGTACTTACCAAGTGAGTAGTATCAGTCATTTGTTGCTTCAACATTTCTTCTTCTTGCACATAGTATGAAATGAGCTCATTTAAAATCAACATCTCATTGTTTACAATTATAACTGACCTTGAATTGATTGTATTATGCAGAAAAAGAAATCAAAACCAAATACACGAGCAAATCAACTCAAGCTTTAGTGCTTTTAATTTTGAATTAATATGAGATATTTTCATGATGTACTCCCAAATATTTCTTTTACCTTTATACCTTAGTGAAACTAAATTCGCCAAAAGTGTACTACTTTCAACTTTATCGTTCTTTGCAAAATATTTTTCAATTTCAGCAAGAAATTACTTGGCAATAGTTACCTTATTGGACACAACGTCCCTGAATGATTCTGGAATACCATACTTCATAATCATAAGACTAAGTGAATTGAATGATATTACTTATCAAAGTCCATTTTTTCATTAGCGAAACTTTTATTCGAAAATGCAGCGAATTGTTCAGTCCTTAACGCAAGGTCTAAGTCTATGCAGCCAAGAATGATCTGAACGTTCTCTTTTCAGTCCTTATAGTTGGTTCCATTGAGCACGGGAATAGAGTTGATGTTGGCAGATATTGCAGAAATTGATGGATTACGTGAATAGAGAACTTATACTTAATCAACATGTTCACATAGAAATCCGTATTAAATAATTAATTAATTCAAATAATGGTAAACCCATCACAAGAGACCGAACACAACATTGATATTTAATTTTTGGACAGAAATATCAACTTGTAAGTGGTACTCTTGGTGTAGTAATCAAATATTGACAATAAACTATGACAAACAATAAAACAATCTTTAGATCGATTTATTGTTCACATAAAACAAAACTTTATAATTGTTACATATTTGTTACTACATGTATGTAAATAATTCGGTCAAATATAAACCTTCATTTGGACCTGTCAATACCCGCATAAATTACGCACGCACAATATTTCTAATATTTCAAATAAATTAATCTAGGCAAGAGATGTCACTTTCGTAGCATGCTTCAATTAATTTATTTAGAAAAATTAGTAATCCAAAAGAAATCTTAAATACCAAAATTTGAATTTGAATTGTTAATCCTTAATTCTTTTATTTTATTAAGAAACTTTAGTGGGCATAATAGTTAATAATTCAGAACTTTAAGGACAAAAATTAATTATCCAAACCTTTAGGGGTCAAAAATTAATTATTGAAAACTTTAGGAGTCCAAAATTAATTATTCAAAACTTTAGAGATCCAAAAATTAATTATTCAAAACTTTAGGGGCTAATTTAAACCACCTTTGAACTTTTAGGGGCTTAATTATAAAATTCAAAACTTTAATGGCCCAAAAAAATCGATTTTCAAACTTTAGGGACTGAATTATTAAACCCAAAAATTTTAAAGGCTCAATTGGATGAATTGTTAACCTTAGGGGCTCAATAACAAAAACTTTAAACTTAAGGTGCTAAAACTTTAAATACTTAACCCTAATCCGAAATTGCAAACTAGATCATGAAATCTTCAAATTTTCAACCCAAGCCATTGCCCCCAAAATTCACCCAAACCTTAAAATCCAAAAAATCCAAAGTGAACACGAGGCGATGCGACCGAGATAAAGGCAGCTCGCCACGCAATGTTATAGCGGTGATTTTCGTACCCTATTTTTTAAATTGTTTTGATTAATACATTTAAATTAAATACACATTTTAAGTAATAAATACGGCCTCCTAAATTTTAACCAAAACCCAACCCAATTATCTACAGCAAAGCCTAAACCTACCCCCATATTCCTCATTTGTAGATGTCGGCTTCTTCAGGCAAAGTCCACCGAGCGCACTTCCTTTTCTGACCAAAATCCTACTTTAAATCTCCATTTTGACCCATTTTCCGTCTATTCCTTCTTCATCTTTCCTTCGTATCCGTTCGGCTTCATTATCTATTGTTTGTTTCGGCTCTATGCCCTAAATAGCGTAAACCTTAGATCCGAAATCCAGAAATTTGATTTTGATTTCGATTATTAACTAATATTTTTGCAATGGCTGACAAAAGTGGTTCGAAGAAACAGAGAAATCTCGAAGAAAAACTATCGGCTAAGAAGATGAATAAAATTTATTCATCCTCTTATAAACCTAAGGTAGCAAATTTTTCGTGAACAATTTTCTTGTTGTTTAGGCTTTAGAATCTTTTTTTTTTTTTTTTTTTTATGAATCTACAGGTTCTAAATTGGTTATTGCTTAATGGTGCTAGTTTTGTTCTGGATGCATATATATGGATTCGGTTATAATTTAGACTTTCTTTAGCAGTTTTGCATCAGCGTAGAGCTTAAAACTAAGTTATCGTTTATCAAAAAAACCTCAAATGCTTATGCTTAAAAAATGAAAAACATCTATGATAATAATTTCAAACCCTTCCCCATTGTTATGTGAAGCATTAATGTACATATGTTGTGAACATTACTTATACTGCCTTGATTTTTGTCTTTTAAAATAGTAATAGCTTCTACAGAACCAAATTTGAAGTTTTGCTTGATAAAAAGAGACAGATCATTGAACATTGTCATTTTTTAAATTGGTAATAGCTTCTGCAGAAGGTATTCAAAAGTCTTCACTAATGTTTGTCACTTTATTTTATTCTGTGTCACTTTCCATAAGCATTTATTTGTTAATTTAATTTGTGCCACTTTTTGATTGTTCAATTCTTTAATTTTTTTGGTGATGATGGGGTGAAATGTAAGCAAAAGTCTCAATTCTTGTATTTGTTCCTATAGATATTGTTAAACCAGTGTACTACAACCTCGTGTCACTTTTTGTTTTTATGTCACCTTTTTTAGTTCTTGTCACTTTTTCAACTTTATGTCACTTTTTTTTTTTTAACTTTGTCACTCTTTTTTATTTATTGTCACTTTTTTGGGTGCATGTACACTTTTAATTGCTGGATTTAATTGTTGTATATGACAAACATGTTCCAGTCATTATAACAATTTACAAACGTGTATGTTATAGACTTTCCTAATGCATGTTATTGTTGTTGAATTTCATTTTAATTGTATTTTTTTTTCTTTTTGTAGGATTTGGATTTATTAATCCCTCAAGCATGTTGGTTCAAAGGAAAAATCACATTATTATCTCCACACGAGGCGATAACAGACTTTAATGGAAAATTTAGTCCATATCAGAGGACTTTATTTAAGAATACATGATTTGGTGCCTTCATTGATTTGAAGGAAATATGATACAGATAATGAATTGGTGTCAAAGGAGATGGATTAGTGATTTGTTCATGTGATAGAGAAGAAGATGATTTTGAAGAAGCGAAGACATGTCTTGTAATGACTGATTTAGTTGTTAGAATACTTTTTGGATGCACATAAGTTGGTCGATAATTTTAGTTTTGTATGTAATGACCGATTTAACAAAAAGTGACAATGTTAACAGTGGTAGCACTACTTCAATTGTTAATTTACGAAATTTGAACATGTTTTCTTTACAATATCAATTGTTAAAAATGTCACTTTACATGCTAGCACCTTGAAAACAAAAAATGACATAATGTTACTTTTTAAAGAAAAGTGACTATATTATTAAGTATACTTTCTAAAGATGTATTTTTGCGAAGTTTTGAACATATTTTCTTTAGAATGTCAATGGAGTAGGGATATTTTTGATGTAACTGATCAATATTAGTATTAGTGTTAAAAAATTGTAATATATTACCTAACTATAACATACACACGACAAAGCATTTTTAAACAAAGTTGTATACATCAAAATGCATCATTACTAGTGCTGAACAATTGGATGATGCTAATCTGGTATTTGTCACAATTTTTTTTTTCCTGTTTGTATGACTTTTTGAGTGTTTGCTTCATTTTTTTCGAATTTTGTCACTTTTTTTAAGTTTGTGTCACTTTTTTTATTTTACACAATATTTTTTACTTTTTAAAAACTTTTCATAAGATTTTTCAAAACATTCCTAATTTTAAAGGTATTTTTTTGAGTACCCCATTCTTTATTAGATTACTTTAATTTTGGGTTTAATTTTAATATAGTTTTTATACACAATTAATTACATATGTAGGCCCACATGACAAATTAAAATCCAACAATCTCCCACTTGAGCCACATGTTATGTTATAAATGTGCATAACCTTATGACGTTGAGATTTTTACTATCATAACCAAAAGTATCACCAAGTACAACCTCGTTAATTGATTATGTCAATTTAGGATCAAAGCAATATTCGTTATAAGTATCATAACTAAACACATCAATGGTCATATATATCAAGATAATCAAATGACATAGATGAAGTATGAATGTGTAGCATGAAAATTACATATAATGTGATATAAACATGCATATTTCCAACTGGTCATACTTTATTTTTTAATGAGAATAAATCGTAAATTTTAATAAGGGTGAAATTGAATTGAATACTTTATTTTGAAAATAAATCGAATATCTGCAGGCATAAAATGTGTCAGAAATCAAACAGCAATTAAAAAGTGACTTATTTCTTTTAATTGCTTATTTTCGCACATTGGATCTCAATAAATATTCGATAAATTGAAACTTTCACGCATGGATTACATACACNTAACGAGCAGGCGAGCCAAGCTTAAGCTCCGCTCGTCGCTTGGCTCGCCTTGGGCCAGCTCGGACACGAGCTGAGCTAGCCCAAAAACCAACGAGCCGAGCTTAAGGTCGACTCATTGGTTACGAGCCACGAGCTCGGCTCGTCCGAGCACGAGCCGAGCTTGTGCGATTGTGGGCCCAGTCGGCTCGGCTCGGCCCATTGCCACCTCTAAGTAGGCTTAGAGGTGGAAGCAAACTTTGTTGAATGAACTTTAATTTTAATCCTCTTAATGCCTCTTTCGTTCCGAAGGTCCAATTCCTTCTTTCAAGAAATCTCTTCAAGAATGATATGTGGAGGACTTAACTCTTTGGCTATGATCCTGTTCGGAACCGAATTAAGAACAAAGTCATGGCTCTCACTAAAAGATAAAATCCGCACTTGAACCTTGGTCAGGATCGACGACACTCGATTATTCCCCCAAATTTGGTATTCTGCATCAACATTTTGATGTGTATCCTTCATATACTCTGGAATATGAAATGTAGATCCACTCATCGTTTGAGTCAAAGACAACCAGACACGATACATATCACCTGCATTGAGAGCAATATCCAACTTTCTTGGTGAACCAGAAAGTTTTTGTCTAAAGCCAAACTTTCTCGCAAACCTGTGAGGATTATATACTTCACGAATGAAAGGGAGGTTTCCTCGACGATAAGAAACAAGTCCAGATTGAATACTCATCATAAATTCTGAGATATCTACTAACCTTTATTGGTCATCCACTCGTACATCGAGATGGGGCGATAAGGGGAATGGATTCCAGTAAAAGTAATTGGGATCCATGATTCCATAGATAAGGTCTCGGCAATTAACAATATTTTTCTCCCAAGACTGGAAAGAATTTAAGGTGCCAGCATATCTTCGAATTATTGGATGAGTATAACGCTTGTCCACATGAACATGAATACCTCGTATAAAATAAGTAGCAGCCTAAGCATAAAGAAAATGTCTAGAAAATGAATGTGAAATCGAGCCAAAGTCCGGGTTTGACTGATGATTCGATGTCCGTGTAATTCCTCTATAAATGCTCGCTAATATGGGAGGAACTAGACTGTAAGTATACCCATCTGCCATTTTAGAAGACACTTTAAAAGTCCCAACTCTCACACACTCGTCCCTAGATGGAAGAAAGAAACGAAAAAGTCATAGGGAGAGATAAGCTGCTAATTCTAATTCCTATTATTCTTCTATAAACAAAGATATTGGCAAATCGCTCCAATGACTCCGGTCCCTATGGAAAATATCTCTTGACTTATCTAAGACCACGAGTCTCCATATTTCCTTTGAAACTCTTTGATGATGCCTCTTGAATGGATTTAGACTCATAACATTCTTATAATTTTTGTGTTGTCGAGGATTCTGGGTACAACCATTCTCGTGAAACCAAAAATTAATTCATTCTTCGTGATTGACACAATCGAATTCATTCTCATTCACAATCAGTGCGAAAACATTAAAGAGGTATAGGTAGGACTTGGAATGTTGATCTGTCAGCTTTGAAAGTCTTGGGACTACTTCCTCATAGTAATGACCCCCAATCGAAAGTCCACTTATCTCGAGGATGTCCCAAAGAGAAATGTCAATTTTACCATATGCAGTCACAAAAGTGTTAGTCTCTAGATATCAAACCTCACAAAGAGCTCTGTTTATAGAATTTAGGTGATGATAATCCCCGTAGGAGAGCTGATTGCAGAAGCTAATTGGCTAAGATTTATCTTGAGAAGAAGTTTCTGGACCCATGATGACCATTCCCAAAAGTTTGGAAGAAAAGAAATTTCTTCACGACTGACAAACGCACTTTCATATCGTATTTCATTCTTATCAATCCTCTCACAAATTACGGCCCTTGTGATGCACTCCATACTTTGGAATGATGAGGCGAAAGACACAAAAAGGGAAGATGACCGTTGGATCTATTGGATGTGGCAGTCTCTAAATTCTCGTGACATTCACTAATAATGGTCATATGCAACTCTGATAAAGGCTCCAAGAGGTCAGGAGAAGGATCCCTAGTTGGCTTATGGATGCTAAGTTTAAGTTTACCTCGTATGCCAGGCTGGGCATAGTACTTGACATCAGTATCTTTGAAATAAAGATAACTTTTACCTTGACTTTTAGGCTTGACGATTTCGTGTATATTAGAATGCACTTTACTATTAGAGCTTGCCTCAGCCATTCCTAAAAGAAATGGGAGGAGGGGGGGAAGAGAAGAAGGTTAGCAAAAAAAAAAAGTAAAATTAACGGTCAGTAGATATTTTAAATTCGTTTATTCTCCAAATCATGAGCCTTCCAAATATGTAGATGGTCTCAAACACAAAGTGCCTTGGATGGTCAAAGGAGCCGATCCTTGGTCCCAAATACAAAGTGCCTTGGACGGTCGAAGGAACCGGTCGTTGGTCCCAAATACAAAGTGCCTCGGATGGCGAAAGGTGGGAGTGCTTAATCTTCAATGTGCATGGAAAAAAGTGCGATTTTGAGTTTGTTCATAAGCAAAATTTTACTCTATACCAAGAAAATCTCAAACCTCAAAATCTTTGACTTGTTGCAAAAGTCGAATTCCTGAAAAATAAAAATGAAGAATGTTAGTTCCTACCGTATAACAACCATACTTTAAAAAACATTACTATTCACGTGAACAGTATCAGCACTATTCACGTGAACAGTACCGACACTATTCACGTGAATAATTACTATTCACGAAATAGTGAACGTCACTGTTCACATTAATAATAATAAAAAAAAGGCACGTAAAAAAATAAAAGGCAGAAACCAAGAATAAAGAAGAAAAAAAAAACAACAGCAAAATGGCAGAAGGAAAGAGAGAGAAAGAGAGAGAGAGAGAGAAAAAAAAAGGGTAGAAAGAAAGAAAGAGAGAAAAAAAAGGACCGGAAAGAAACCTAAATCTTGTTTACCTTTGTTTGCAAATTTAACGTGCTGGGTTTTAAACCTCATAATTCATTCATATAAATAGGCAGGCATCGGGCTTCACTTAAGCCCAACTTACCATAAAATATAAAAAGCCTGTTTAAAATCAAATAAATAAATTATCGAATAACTGTTACGTTAAACAAAAAAATAAATAAAATCGAAAAACAAGATTTATTAATATATTTATTTCATAATAAATAAATAAACCTTGAAGGAGCATTTATAGACATAAAAAAAATAAAAAAATAAATAATGGGTTGTGTCAATTTAAATAACTAGCCCAATTAAATTTACTGAATTAATAAAGAATAATACCGAGAAAAATTTATAAAATAATGAGGAAACATAATATGATAACATTGCAAAATCAACACATATCAAATTCCCCCACACTTACCTTTTTCTAGTCCTCAAGCAAAATCTAAAATACGGAACACAACTAACCTTCCAACATTCTGTCTAAGGGGCAATAAATGAATATAGCCTTAAAATCAAACTAACATTGAAACGTATCCTTTAATCATTCAAAAGCTAAAACTTTTTTTATAAAAATCATACTTAGGGGTGTGTGTGATACAACCAGTGTTAATGATGACTCATGCTATGAATCAGGGGCGAATCCAGGATTTTAAGTCAGCATGGGCGGCCGTTGATCATTGGTAGCAACAAAATGTTAAAAGCTCATTTGATACTTTTTTTTTGTTGCAAAAAATACATTTTAGAATAGTGATTTGATAAAAAAATATATGTTTAAAAATAAGGAGAAGTTTTGAATTTACATAAAATATTATTTTATTGAAGAATGTGGTTGAAAAGAACAAAAAAATGTATTTAAAAAAAATGAGAATCAAAATCTAAAATTTAAATATAACAATTATTTTGGTCAAACTAAATATATATAATTTTGTTATATGAGTTAGCAATATTCACCATTGTAGCCAAGTTATAATTCAAAGTAAGAGCTCGAGTTCAAATTTTCACAATTGCATTAGCACCATTAAAACTTAACATGTATTATTATGTTTGATTTTAGTGTCAAAATCATCAATTGCCATAATGGTAAGTCACTAAATAATCCTAAGAAAGGAAAGAGGTTCGAATCCCCTCTAATTTCATTAATTTTGGTAAAAATTGTAGAACTAAAACTATTATATAATAGATTGGTTGGAAGGAGACTTAAACCTAGGACTTGTAGTATGAAAATTCAAGCTTTAACCAACTGAGCTATGGGAGATATTTGAAGGTAAAATGCATTATCAGTTATATATTCTAAAATATTTATCTATTGTTAAAAAATAATTCTTCCCGGAAGATCCAGCACGGACCGCCGCGGGGGCTGGCCAGATGCTGGATCCGTCCCTACATGTGATTCCGTAGCTAACGGTATAAAACTACTAGTCTTGTTCATTATTATCAGTTGTGGAGAACTCTATATAATCTGAAACAAAAAATTGGGAAATTTGTGAATGATTTTTGGCTTAAGTACAACCTATTTGGAATGAACTATCGCAAGCCTACATTAGTGAGGATCACCTTCATCTCATTCAAGTTTTTATAGCTCTTCACCATGAGAATGAACCTGTCATTGCATCTTTGTTGCATCGTAATCCCTGTCCATGTTGGAGTATGGCATCCAAGAGATCATCTTTGAGGAAACTCGTCTTGACCTAGACGAGTCCCTCCAATCTGGAATTTTTCTTCCCACTACTCATTCTAGACCTTCCTACTGCAAACTTGAGAATTTTTTTTTTTTTTTTAACTTTATCATCAAAATGGTTACTCATTCTCTGATTGTCCGAATATTGAGTGCTGATACTTCCATGAAACATGTTATATTCTTGAGAATTCTCCCATTTGACCACCTAGGCCTAAAGGGATATTTACCAAGTCTAAACATTTTTCTAATCCTGGATCTCCTTTTTGTATTGTTGCTGCTATTACTCCTAATAATTTTAGTGCCATCAATATAAGTGATCTTGAGACCCTATTCAAACATGTGATTTCTTCGAATTCTTGATATGCTATGTGTGTAACTTTAGGTAAATTTTCTTGGCTCTTTGATTCCTCATGGATTATAATCACATGACCTGTAGTCTATCTCATCCATAAACACACGTATATCCTATATTCCTCCTATTCACACAGCAAATTGTGTAAAGAACATCTCTCATGTTGGACGTGCATCAACCTTATATCTTAGTCTTCTTAATACCTATTATGTTCCTAATGTATCCTTAAATCTTATTCTGTTGGTCAATGTAATCTTGGTCTTTCTGTCATTTTTTTTCCTTCTGGTCATTAGGTACAGGATCTGCAAACGAACTAGATTCTTGGGATGGATCACAAGGTAGGTCGAATATTTGAGCTCACCTCTCTCCAAGTTCAGGTACAAAATGTGTCAACCAGTGCAACTTCTACCTGTTTACCGTATCAGTTGGCATCTCCGTCTTGGTCATGCTTCAAATAGTAAAATTTGACCTTTAATTTCTCGTGCTGTTAGGATCTACAAAATTAAAGTCTTTCAATTGTCACTGGCAAAAGAACATGTTTTATCTTTTAATAATAGTACATTTGTTTCCGATGTTCCTTTTGAAATTGTTTATTCTAATAATTTAGATCCCTCACCTATTTGATCTATGAATGGTTATTAATATTTTGTCTTATTTATTGATAACTATTCTCGTTTTACTTGGATTTATTTTCTTAAGAATAGTACCTTTGTTTCCGATGTTCCTTTTGAAATTGTTTATTCTAATAATTTAGATCCCTCACCTATTTGATCTATGAATGGTTATTGATATTTTGTCTTATTTATTGATAACTATTCTCGTTTTACTTGGATTTATTTTCTTAAGCAAAGATCTGAGTTTTCCAAAATCTATATTAAATTTGCTAATTTCATCAAAACAAAGTTCTTCGAACTGACAATGCTATAGAATTCTTTGACAACAAGTAAGGTGATATAAAGTTCTTGTCCACACAATTCGTAACAAAATGGTTGAGCTGCACGTAAACATTGTCATATTCTTGACTCTATCTGTGCTCTTCTCATTTCTTCCTCTTGTCTTGAAATGTTTTTGAGAGAAGCCACACTAACTGCTGTGTATGCTAATAATCGCACCTCAACAACGATGTTTAAAAATTATCTCCTTTTGAAACTATTATTTGGTTAGACCCCTGATTATTCTATTCTAAAACATTTTGGTTGTACTTGTTTTATTTTATTCTGTTATGTGACAACCTTATGAATATAACAAATTAGAAAATTTTGCTATTCTCTATTTTTTTTGTTGGGTTATGGGATAGAACATAAATGTTATTGTTTTTGGGATCCTATTTCAAATAGATTGCGTATCTCGATACCTTCTGGGAACACACCATGATTTCCTCATTATCCAAGTTACAATCTATCTTTACTACTTCCTCTCAATACTTTACTAATTTATATGCTGAACTTTTTTCCTAGTAATGAACCAGTTGTTTCTAGATAGCTCAATTCTACTCCTACACTTTTCCTTGCTCCAATTACTGAGAATGTAACTGATGTTCCTGACAGATATAATTAGATATCATATAGTATTATTTGATAATATTGTGTTGAGCAACCCATTGGTACACAATCGACAAAGTTTGAAACAACAAATGAAGTTTGGGATTATTTTCAAAAATTATATACTAAATCTAACTTTGCAGAGCAGTATTAGTTGGAGATTGATATATGGGCTTTACAATAAAAGAATATGAATATTCTTACGTTTTACGTCTCTATGAATTCAATTTGGGATGAGTTGGCTCTTACGGAATCAACGGGACTAAAAGTATGTGAGGAATACGTTACTTTTAGAGAGGAGCAGCAATTAGTTCAGTTAATGGCAATTTGCTGTGATTTTGAGTGACTTAGATGCTCTATTTTGCATCACACTCCAATTCCCTCAGTTGATTAGGTGGTTAATGAACTTGTAGTTGAAAAATCACGTTTGAAATCTCTTGCAGGAGAAGTATCTCTTCCTTTATCTAGCACTTCAATGCTAGTTGTACCCTCTTGACCATCTAGACAGAATAAGAACAAATGTTATGTGAGAGTTGCTAGTGATGAGTGTAACTTTTGCAAATAAAAGGGACATTGGAAGTCTCAATACCTTAAACTATTGAAAAAGCAGTAGCCACAACCACAACAGCGATCCTATTGTCCCAATGCGAACACATTCGCCACCATGCCACCTAGTGACTCATCTGTACTTGGAGCACCACTTTCCTCGAGTCCTATGTTGACTGATTTACTAGAGCAGTTTTAGAAGTTATTAGCTACATAGGCACATGCTACGTTAGTCTCCACTCATATATGTTTTTCATCTCAAAGTCATTCAGGTATTTCTTCCTTATGGAAGTTTGACTCAGGTGTTTCCAAACACATGTCATCTAACTCAAAATTCTTTAATGACGTGCATCCTTCTAACTCGTTTATGTTTGTTATGACTACCGATGGCATATCATTATCTTTAGCAAGTGTTGATTTTGTTAACACATATAATTTATCGTTATCAGAAGTCTATTGTGTTCCAACTCTTACTTTAAATTTTATTTCTATTGGCCAATTGTGTGATTCTGGATACTTAGTTCAGTTTTCCTCTACTGCTTTTCATGTGATAGACCCTTGATCTTAGAAGCTGATTGGGATAGGCCGTAGACAATGAGGATTATATGTTCTCGAAATTTGAGACCACCACTCGTCGCAGCATCTGGTGTTGACTTGTCATCTTTCTTTTTTAATACATCATCTTCTAATTTTTATTGTGTCATTCTCGTCTTGGACATGTTTTTGCTAGTCGTACGAAATTTTTAATGTAAGGATCAACTGGGAGATTTGTAAATGCATGACATATCTGATTGTAATGGGTGCAAATTAGCTAAATTTTTTGTTTTACCTTTTCCTCGAAGTATTTTTCATTCTATTGCACCACTCGATCTTGTTCAGTTTGATATATTGGGGCCTGCTTTTATTACTACAAAAAGAGGGTTTAGCTATTATATATAATTTATTCATGATTATAGTCGTGATTGTTGGGTTTATCTTATGAAATGACGATCTGAATTTTTTTCTATTTATTGTTCTTTTAGAACACTTATTAAAACTCAACATTCTGCTATAATTAAGTACTTAGATGTGACTTGGGTGGAGAGT
>CAIGRB010067983.1:33728-44464 GCA_903798255.1 Fraxinus quadrangulata
ATTATCTTTAGCAAGTGTTGATTTTGTTAACACATATAATTTATCGTTATCAGAAGTCTATTGTGTTCCAACTCTTACTTTAAATTTTATTTCTATTGGCCAATTGTGTGATTCTGGATACTTAGTTCAGTTTTCCTCTACTGCTTTTCATGTGATAGACCCTTGATCTTAGAAGCTGATTGGGATAGGCCGTAGACAATGAGGATTATATGTTCTCGAAATTTGAGACCACCACTCGTCGCAGCATCTGGTGTTGACTTGTCATCTTTCTTTTTTAATACATCATCTTCTAATTTTTATTGTGTCATTCTCGTCTTGGACATGTTTTTGCTAGTCGTACGAAATTTTTAATGTAAGGATCAACTGGGAGATTTGCAAATGCATGACATATCTGATTGTAATGGGTGCAAATTAGCTAAATTTTTTGTTTTACCATTTCCTCGAAGTATTTTTCATTCTATTGCACCACTCGATCTTGTTCAGTTTGATATATTGGGGCCTGCTTTTATTACTACAAAAAGAGGGTTTAGCTATTATATATAATTTATTCATGATTATAGTCGTGATTGTTGGGTTTATCTTATGAAATGACGATCTGAATTTTTTTCTATTTATTGTTCTTTTAGAACACTTATTAAAACTCAACATTCTGCTATAATTAAGTACTTAGATGTGACTTGGGTGGAGAGTTTACTTCGACTGATTACTCTGAATTGCTTGCTCTTGATGGCACAATTCATTAAACCTCGTGTACTAATACTCTACAATAAAATGGTTTTATTGAATGAAAACATAAGCACATTGTAGAAACTACTTGTTCCCTTATCTTATTTGCCAAAGTTCCCAGTGAATTTGAGAAAATAACAGTTCTCACTGCTGTTTCTTTAATTACTAAGATTCTATATTTCCATGCTTCAGGCTTATCACCATTTGAAACATTATATGGGTATCCTCCTGATTACTCCTCATCAAGAGTCTTTGGATGTACTTGCTTTGTTCTTCGTCCTGAAGTCTAACGTAGTAAGTTAACGTCTCGTTCTACTATCTTTGTTTTCTTGGGTTATGGCAAGGGCAAAAGGGTTATCGTTGTTTTGATCCCATTAATAGATTACATGTTGCTCATCATGTCGTGTTTCTTGAGCTTTTTTTCTCTCTGATAATACTTATGACGTGACTAAAACTGATCTCATTCGTATTGATCCATTCTTTTATGATATTGACAGACTGTCTTCCCATATCCTACGTACTATTGATTCTTCAGTCCTACAGGTACACATGTGTCAGCTCATGATACCGCTCCTCCATCTGTTACCGTCCAAGCACCGCTGAGATCGTTGATCCAACTCCTGCTCCGCACTTCCTTGATATCCTCAACATATTCGTAAGTCTACTCAGTTACCTAATTTTGCTTATTCTTGTTATTTTGAGTCATTTTGTTATTTCCTAACCTCCATTCACAAGCTATCTGAACCATTTTCCAATAAAGAAGCAATTTTGGATTCTCTTTGGCAATGGGCTATGGTTGATGAACTCTCTGCTCTACATAAGACAGACACTTGGGACTTCGTTGGGTTTATAAGATTGAAACCAAATCTGATAGCTCAGTTGAGAGTTATAGGCTAGGTTGGTTGCTAAGGATTTTAATTAGCAGTAAGGTCTAGATTATGAGAAGACTTATGAGGTTGGTTGCTAAGGATTTTAATTAGCAGTAAGGTCTAGATTATGAGAAGACTTATGCTCCTGTTGTCAAGATGACCACTGTTTGTACACTTATTGCAGTTGCATCTGTTCGTCACTGGAGTCTCTCTCAGTTGGATATCAAAAATACATTTTTGAATGGAAATTTTCAAGAGGAAGTTTATATGGTTCCTCATCCTAGTCATTCTTACTTTCCTTGATATGTTTGCAAGTTCAAGAAGGCACTTTATGGGCTCAAACAAGTACGTCATGTGTAGTTTGAGAAATTCATCATTGTCGTTATCTCTCTTGATTTTACATCCAATTATCTTAGATTTTCACGTAATTTTGGTGTTTATTTTGTTCTTTTTTATTTCATTATCGTCATTATCTTGCGATTCAAATCCATTACACTTATACTGAACTCTGGTTTCCTCTGACTAATTTCTAATTCCCTTTACTTCATTTTCCTTCTGTTTCACTTTGAATCACTTGGGGCAAAATTAGAGAGCCCAAGAAATGATCAAGAAGGTAAAATGGGGGTCTGAAAGCGTTTTGGTCGTGAGATCAAGCTTAGGGGTTAAGAAAGGCTAAAAAAGTTAATACAAGCATCAGGTGGCTATTTGTATTAAAAATCTGATTTTACAATCATCCTTGCAAATCAAAATCCAGTGTTCTCCACTTATTTTGATCCAATTACAACCTATTGTGATTGTCACAAGATCCCTTAAGAATTTATAACTATAAACCTTTCATTCAATTTCTTACCCGAGTAATATTAAATTCTCGCATGATCGCCAAACTTGCATTCCATAGTTATATGATCCTTATAACATAATATCCAAATAAGTTATATCATATACAGACCAAATATAATAATTATCCATCTAAGATTTCGTGACAACTTGATCAAATCAAGTCAAAAGAATATAAGCTTACAGAAAATAATTTTGATACCCTCCAAACTAAATATACTTGACCAATCAATATTTAACACATTCATCAACCTAATTTTTCACCATATCTCAATGCAAAATTTACCTCTTTGGTCGGAGAGATTGACAACTAACACCATATAGTATAAAATTTCAATGACTAAAAATTATTATTAGAGTAACATTTATCAAATGTATGCAAGTGCAATTGTCATATGAATAGCATGTAATGCATGAATTATATAGGATAAGTTAGTAGTGTGGCATGTGGTTCTAAAATTGAAGTCTTTTTTGAAGCCTATAAATAGGGAGAGGGTTTCATGTTTAAAAAAAAAAAAAAAAGGGATTTCAAGGACATATCAACCTACCATTTTTTTAAGAGGTTCAACTCCCCTTTAATGTGAGTTGACCCCCATATTGGGAGGGGGGCGGGGGGGGTCAATCCCTACCTATGTTTGCTCGGATACTCAACCTCAAATGACAAGGATTTTTTTTTTTGGTAGAGCTCAAAATTAGGATTCATAAATGGTGTTGAACTTCTAACCGATAATCTTTCCAATGGTATATTATATTTCATATCGAGGTCTTTATATTAATCTTCAGACTCTGATTTCTTTACGAATCAATGTGTGGGTTCTCATATATTGACCCCATACCCCTATCTTCACTCTGGAACCTTGTCCTTGATATTTTTAGCCGTTGGACCTTGTTTGATGGTAATTAATTTTAACTCTATATATGACATGTACGATGATCCTTAATCGTTTTGAATACCAAGTGAATGATTTGTGTAAAATACAAGTGCTAAGGTAGACAAAGGGAAGATAAGTAACGATTCAACTACAATGCAAAATAATAGTATTTATATTATGTACTCTTATGTGATTATATGAAATGTAATATTGGTATAATATACATGCAATATTAAATGGCCATTGAATATGTGTGCAATATGAGAGTAGTCGAAATATGATTTTACCAATGCATTTGTTGGAATACTAACATATGTAATTGTGACTTATAAATGGTGAATGAAATATACTATGGCATTCGAAGAAATTTGAATCATACTTAAACATGAATTTAGAGTCAAGTTTCTTATTTGAAATGATGAATTCCAAGATTTTTATGTGATTGAATCATTTTGCATTTCAAAACTCTATCTACTTTTTCTTGTTCTCTCAAAATTCCAAAATCCATTTTTCTTGTTCTCTAATTGTCTTAATTACGATCATAATGAAAAGGGATTATTATCCACAAATCAAATGCCTAATTTTTTGAGTTTTTATGATATATATTCTTTTAGGCACTTTTCTATTTTTGAGTAATTTTCTATATGAATTTCACTTATTTTCTACCATTTTTCTCTCTCTCCATTGTTAGACAAAATTTGGAGGGTTTTTATTATTTATTTATTTTTATGGGAGTTGTGAGGAGTTATGGGGAGTTATAGATTTGAATTCAAAATTCAAAAAACTCCTTCAAACCCTTTTGATATCTTTTGGGTCGAGTCATCCTACATGGATGATCAATAACTCATATTCTCTAACACCTTTCACTAGTATATGATGGGCTTAATCCGAAACACATGGACAATGAATATATCATTCTCAAAACCTATCTCACAAAAATTCATACAACAAATAGATCGTGCGATCAAGGAGTAATATTAGCACTCAAGGTACTATAAACCTGTTAGGAATATATAGTAGCTTTACTTCCCAAACTTATTTTCCAACATTAATTCAAGTTTTTCGATCATTCAAGTATTTATGAAATATGCTTGAACCCCACATCTTATCATTGTATTCACAATGGTGTTATACTAACGTAATTGTCTGACTAGTGAATACAAATATAAATATTGGTCAAAATAGTTTTCATTTCCTACTCGAATCCTTCAACTTTAAATCAAATGCTTTCCTATACATGTACCATCAATCATAGTTATTGGAAATATGGTAGTAACAACACCAAAATAAGATCTCAAGAAGTAGTTAAAAGTCATAAGGATATATATGAGGTTATATAAATCTCAAGGTCTCACACAAGGAGGATGCAGGGATCCATTCACTCACATATCCAATATTGGTCGTAAGAGCACACGTGGTATAAAGCACATGCTATGATATTTTCTTCATTTCTTAGAGCGTATATCATATCCTTTATAAACAATAAAATACCGTATAGACCCTAATTCAGTTATTTCCTAATATCTAACTTGAGTTCTCCTTATATTTATTCCTTTAGGCAATTTCCAATCGAGAATTCAATGTGGTTATAAAACAGTTCTAATGGATAGCGAAATCCATATCGATTACCTATTATAATCTCATCTTGATATCTCATCAAGACGACTAGATCATGTACACAACTTGATCACTATGTTTTATCTCAGCATACTCCAAAATGTCTGAAACGAATGCTCGTGTGAGTAACCCAATCTCAACATGTTCGACATACTTTATATGTGCATGCAAACTTGTTGTAATCTTATCTTAATATCTCATCTCAGCACACTCTAAAATGTCTTAGGCGATTGCTCGTGTAGTGGGCCAATCTCAACATGTTTGACATTCTTTATGTGTGCATGCAAAATATTATCTCGTAATCCTAATAATAAATTACATATGAATTCAAAATTGTTCATCTACAGGCACATAAAACTCAATTATAATTTTCTGATACACTAAGTATCATATTCTATATAATTTTAGAGATTCGACAATACCGAAAGTATATCTCTAAACATCTTTAGAGTATGACAGACCATCATTTGCGTAGATTTATTGAAAATACAGTTTATTTCTAATATTTCTCACAAAAATACTATCGAGTGTTTGATTCCATCATGATATTTGAGTTCTTTAACACATGAAATAATTGTATAATTATCACCAATCTCATATTCATACTTATTATCATTAGATGCCCAACACATTTATACCAAACAATTTTCTTCAAATGGGTTTTCTCTTTAAAGCTATGGTGATTTGTGGTACACGGCTATGAGTTTTTGTATGGGGGTTGGGGGGGTGAGGTTGGGAAAGTAGATGAACTTGGGTAGGGGATGGGGAAGAAGATGAACTTGGGTGGGTTGGAGAAAGAAGATGAACTTGGGTGGAGTTTGGACAGTTTTTTATTTAATCATTTAATTATTTTACTTTGAGAAAATGTAAACTTACTATTTTACCTTTTTAAGTTTGGTCAAATTATGGTTCAAGTCAACTTTTTTGGTTAACTAATAATCAAATTTGTCCTTCTGCTGCAACAAAATGAAAAATTTGAGATTGTGGGTGTCACAAATAAAATATTTGAGTAAAATCTGTAAAACGCAAAATATTTGGGACCACAAGTGTAATTATCCTTATTTACCTCAATAGAAGATAGAGCAATTATCTTTCACAAATGGGATTTTTAAGCTAATACATGTATTATTAATGGTATACATATGTTCAAAAGTTGATTTTCTATTGTCCTTGTAGTGGAAATTCGAATAGACAAAGCCTTTTAACATCACATATTCTTTTGTTTTAGTGAACATCAAACCAATATTTAGGTACCTCTAATATCCCTAGGCAATCACTTCATAGTATCCTAATGACGTTGTGCTCATAAATTAAAAGGTTCTTAAGGTAAATTTAGAAGTGCAAACTCAGAAATATGGAAACATACGTACCACTTTTACAATAATTTTCCTCATATTCCCCAAAACAGTATTGACAGAATTCAATTTAATTTTTCCATGTATGTATTGAACGGAATTATAAGTCTTTAAATTTTAATTCATTATAGAAACAAGATAGCTACTTGTTGTTATCAATTTTAAAATGAAGCTTTTTTTAATTGATGATAAGTGAACGATTTGCATTTTATGTTATAATTTATTATACATATTCTCGTATTATATTCAATCTGAATCTCATTTCCCAAATTTAAATTCTATCATACCCCCATTTTTATATACTCCTATAACCTTCTTATAATGTAGGGATGAATGTTCTTCATTATTCCATGTGTTGTGATGAAGATTACTTTCATATATTTTTTTCGACGTGTGCCAATTTGTTTTCCAAGTTACAATGTTCAAATGCCATCTCAGATTGCATGGGACGAAACATTGCTTTCAATTAATTCAAAATATTTTATCTTTACTTTTGAAACAGGTATACCCCCGCTAGGAAAAAGAATTATAGAATTGTATAATTCATACTCCTGTTCGAACTATATAGATTTAACTTTTCTTGAGTTTGAAATGTATGAACTCATATGATGGAGCACATACATGGGATGAGGGTATTAGTAGTGGCCGACTTTTACAATTTATTCAATGGTCAAATGCAAAGTGGTATCTATTGTCCTCCATTTTTGTACCTCCAACATAACCAACAAATTTTGTGCCTGCTTGCATCCATGTAAGCTCATTTTCTACATATTTGGATAAACTATTAGTAATCTATGGACTACTCCAATGGTAGAGAGGTGTCGCGAGCACTCCGACGGTCAAATCAATTAACAATTAGAAATATAACGAATATGGAACAAGCTTTAATGTGCAAGCCACAAAAGTGTTTGACTACTGAGATTATGTATGAATATAGAGATTAGAGAAATCTTACAATGTTTGATAGTTAGAATACCATTACACTCGAGTTAGTGTGAGTTGTGAGCTTTTAGCAATTGAAGGGTCCCATCATAAGTCATCATACCCTGCAGCATTTAATGTTTGATGGAAACTGCCCTAGGGCTCAGGTTTGAGTACATAGGATATAACCTTACAAACCTTGGCATTGGGTTGTTCCAAGAGTTCACATCAATCTCTTTCATAAGATCTTTGTGTAGAAGATCTTTTGAGAGAAGTTGATATGAAAGATATTCATTTATGGTTAGGAAGCATTTGGGCTTAGGCCTCCATATGATGCTTTGCCGGGATGGTAGGTCATTTCTATAGATCATTAGGAGGCTTCCGCTTCAGTTAAAATGATGGTTTACCTTGTTAGGTTTTATTGTTATGGGCCATTCTTTAGATAAAATTAAAGTTACAAAAAAGGTTATAAAAGTCAAAGAGTTATTTGGGAGGTTGTATAAGTTCATTAGGAGTTTTCGGATCTGAGTATGGAATAAGAAGAAAAAGTTATCGAAATTATGCTAGCCTGTCGGCAAACAAATGCTCATATGTCCAAAACAATATACCTGTCTCTCGCCTGCCCCGCTCTTGGCGCTAGTTGGCATTCAAGCGATTTTGTTATCAGGAGAAGTTCTATTTCACAATTTAAATATCTTTTGAGTCCTAAACAACTCCAAACACTTTCTACGACATATACCTAAGTCATATTCCATCCAAATGTGTGATTGATCATCATACATAGAAAAAATATTTTGAAGATCCTATATCAATTGTATACCTCGAGATCTTTCAACCATACTTTAGAAAATATCAATCCAAATTCTCAAACACCAAATCACCCACTTCCATATAATTTTTCAGATTTTTGAAGATAGAGGAAGGAAATCGGAGTTCTGATAGTACAAAAACGATAAGTTCTTGGTGATACGTAGGAGATAGACGATTCAAGAAGGTCGAGAGTTGGTACAGGAGCATGTATTTCAAGAGGGCTTTGGTAACTATAGTAAGTAAGTCAGAGAGTACAAGGTCGAGTCAGGACCATTTTGTAAGTTAATTTGTCTACAATGGATTTTTCTGGCTTAGGCTCAGAGTTTTTTTTATCATTTGCAAAGGGTTTTTCTCGGTGATCAATTATTGGTGTTATTTACTTTATGCAAATTATAAACTATGGCAATCCAACATAGAATAGACTTTCGTGTGACCATCTACATTATTTATTATTTGTGACTTGTTGCTAATAATAATTGGTAAATTTAAATTCTACATTATTCACCCATTCACCCTCCCTCTAGATATTAGTTGGCTCAAACTTTGTTAATCAATTGGTACGAGAGCTTAAAATTCGATCATGGGCCACTTTATTTATATGATTTAGTCACTACACATTCCTCTATATTTTGGTAGAAGCAATTTTGCCTACTGAAAAGTAAGAACGAGAGCTTTCTTAAAATCTATGGATGAGAGAATTTGGGTTTCTGTAGAAAATGGATGGACCACCCCAACTACAAATGTTGTAGGTATATTTACCCTTACTGAGATTGCCAATTGGTCTAAAACTAATTTAGATGAGTGTAACTAAATAGTAAATGGCTTTATACCCTATTTATGATCCCTTCAAGAGTTTAGGAGAGTGTATATGTGTGAGACTGCTAAAGAGATTTTGGGATATCTTAGAGTCCACACGTGAGAGAACCAAGATTGTTAATAACTATAAACTGAAGATATTGACCACTAAGTTTGAAAAAATTAGAATGAAGTGTGATGAATCATTTGATGATTTCTATGAAAATTTGAATGACATAGTTAACTCTAGCTTCAACCCAAGTGAAAAAATTCCTAAAACTAAAATTGTTTGAAAAATCCTAAAACTAAGATTGTTCAAAAAGTTCTTGGATCCTTACATGAGAGGTTTCGACCTAAGATCACAATATTGAAGAAAAAAAGATTTAGATACAGTTAACATAGAAGAACTTGTTGGATCCTTCTCAACCTATGAACTCACCATATTTGAAACTAAGAAGAACAAATCTATGGCCCTGAACACTGTTAAGGAAGAAGAATATGACTCTACTAATGCTGAGACCTTTAATGATGATGAGATAACTTATTTTGTTAAGAAATTTTGAAGGACCTTTATGAATAAGAAGAAACCTCAAGAGAGAGATAGTGGTGTCCCTAGTGAATTTAGAAAAGACGATCACAAAAAGATCAATACTAAGATGTTTAGAAAGAAATCTCAATGTATTAAATGTTATAAATGTCAAGTTTTAGTCACTTTAGGAATGAATGCCCTAATAATAAGAAGACTATGGGTAAAGCTATGAACACTACTCTCACTGAAGGTCAATGGAAAGCATGGGTAAAGCTATGAACGAGTCTAACTCGAACGATCAAAGTGAGAAGTCCAATTTTGAGGGTCATAATTATATGGCTTTTGCTTCTACGATTAGGAGTGAATCTAATAGCAGAGTGAGAACGTTAAGAATGTAGAACATAGTGAGTGCTCTAAGGAAGATTTTGAAGATGAAGAAAATATTCGTGAGGCTTTTGAATAATGTTCCACAAGAGTCTTAAGGTGAACAAGACAAATAGAGCCATCCTTAAGGTTAATGAACTTGAGCTAAAAAGAAAGGGACTTATTTCTGATATTCAGAGTCTACCAATAGCCTTGGTGAGTTAATACTAGTCAATGAAAACTTAGAGGCCAATGTTAAGACCTTAACAAGCAACCTTGTGAAATCTAATACGCAACTCAATTCCTTCTAGAGTTGTTCTCAGAAACTTGATAACATTTCAGGGATGAACAAACATACTAGAAATAGGGGATGTCTAGGCTATGATAACTATAATCCTCATGCTTCTAGTACTTCCAAAACTACTTTTGTCACAACTTCTAGCAAGACTAAGAGAGTAGGAAATCCTTAACCCAAGAATAAAGTATCGTAAGACAGAGGCCTATTGGACAACATAAGATTATTCAACATAGAAACCAATATTTGGAACCAAGTACTTTTGGTCCTAAGTTTATTCATACATGTTTCAATTGTGGTGAGATATGACATACAAGGCTTAAGTGTTACAAGCTCGAATAAGAATAGAAGTCGGGATATATCTAGCTAGGTTAACTTCTTTACTAATCAGGCTAGTTCTTTAATCGAGATGTTGACACAGTTGATGATGATTAATTCCGCTTTTAAGAAAGTTTGGGTTATGACGGGTGATCTAAGCGATTATGAATCTGATTACGATGTTCTTGAAGGTAAGAACGTTTATGTACCTCAATGAGTATGTATTTGTGTGTATGCGTGTGCAAGTTCATTGTGTTTATTCATTATTATATGTATACCCTTCTTTGTATTTTCTTCTTGGTTTTTTTTAAAAAAAAAGAAATTGAAAAATAAAAATAGAAAAATGGGGAGAGAATTTTGAAACTATATCACATTATTTGATTTAATTGAATATGCTAGTTGTGACCAAGTATGAGTACAACTGATGAT
>CAIGRB010068007.1:0-11743 GCA_903798255.1 Fraxinus quadrangulata
GCGGCTGCAATTTTCCCTTTTATTTATAAAATTGGGCCTCGGCATAAGGCATAGGATTGACTTTAGAATTGGACTTTGGCCCGCAATTAGATATATTTTTCGAAAATTGAAAAATATTTTCAATGAAAAAATATCAATCATACGCTCTAAAATAGGAATTTGAATGGAAAACTAACATTTTTTATGAAAAATAAATGCAATCAAACACCCCCTTAGAGATGCTGCAGTTGCATGAAAATCTTCAAAACAAACATGTATAACTAGATCAATGATAAAATCCAAATTCATTGTGTTAAATAAAGTTGGAGAAGAAGTCGAATGATTACGAAACTTTTTAGAAATATTCCATGTTTGTGCTTGCTGTAGGCATCCATTGCGATATTCATCACTATTGAAAATTTATTTATATATGTACAACGAAATTTAAAATAATTTCAATTTCATTCAAGGTCCTTTTTGTGTGCGTGTTTAGCAAAAAAATCCTGATTAAAATTATACTTTTAATGAATTCTTCAAACTTGTTTGAGTATCTTGATCACGAATAATCACGATTTTTCATTCTCCTTTGTGAATCTCGATTGCAAAGATCTTTTTTACACCACAATTGTCCAATTCCAGCATCCAATTGTAATCTATAAAGAGAACAATAATGAAAAATTAGAATATTTTTCTTGTGCTACCAAAAATATTGTATAGAGAGTCTTATTGTGGCTATAACAATGAAAAACTCAAACCCTAAATGTATGTTTATAGATATTTAAGTGGACTTGACCTACCCACTAAACATAAATCGGGTCATTAGTTAATTGATTTAATTAATTAAACTTGCCCATATAAATAAATAATCAAATTAAATAATTCTACAGATACCAAACTTGTCAATTAATTAATTCTTAATATTATTATTTTAAGAGTAATGCTATTTAGCCTCACCAGAGTTGCAACCCTATTTAGGTGGAGCCATTGTGATATTAAATGACAAGTGGAACTCAAACCTTATATGTTTGTTTATAGATATTTAAGTGGAGTTGACCTACTCACTAAACATAAGTCGGGTCATTAGTTAATTAATGTAATTAATTAAACTTTCCCTATAAATAAATAATCAAATTAAATAATTCTACAAATATTAATACTTGTCAATTAATTAATTCTTAATACAATTATTTTAGGAGTAATGTTATTTAGCTCTACTGGGGTTGCAACCCCATTTAGGTGGAACGAATGTGATATTAAATGATAAGTGAAATTAAATTGCTCATTTAATTTCACATTTCATTTAACATATCATCTAACGCTACCTACACTAAGGTTGTAACCTCAATGGGATTACATAACATTATTCTTCTTTTAGTTCCCATCTTTTGTGTGTGATCCATTATATTCCCATTCACGATGTAGAATAACATGAATTATTATTTTTTTAAAATCCTTACATGGCTTCTTTGATCTTTTTTGCTCTTGACCTCGTTATCAATCCATCTAAAACATCTAAAGAATCTCTACTAACTTGCCCTCCATGATTCTCATTAAAAGCACTTAAACCAACCAACAAAAGAAAAAATGCATCACAATGCACAAAATATACCAAAATGTGTCAAAATGTGCAAAAGTAAATAAAATGTACGAACGAACACCAAAATGTACATAATTATGAAAATTGTGATAAAACGCTTCACAATGTATCAAACTGTGAAAGTGTACACAAATGTAGGAAATTGTACAAAAGTACATGAAATATGCCAAAATGTTCCAAAATATAGTTGTGCGAAATGTACCAAAGCACTCCAAAACATACCAACGTGCATGAAATATTTATAAAAGTGCCAGAGAGTACCAAATTTTAGTAGATGTGCTGAAATGTATGAAATGTAGCATGCTATACGAAATGTTTGTTCATTCTCAAATTTACTAAATTTTTCATTAAAAAGAAAAAAAATGAAGATTTGGATGCAGAAAATAACATATAATTAATTCAATATGATTAATGACTCATGTTGACCTTGAAAAATGACTCAAACACGTGGCCAACAGAATATTTCCATGTAAGCTCCTTCCTGCACATAGTAAAGCACCATTAGTCGCTCATGACCTTTTCGGTGGGGGTGGAAGCTATCGCAAGCACTCCGACGGTCAAGTTAGTAAGTTGATAGACCAGAGCTACGATGTCCGGTGGTGTGGTGTTCACCGAAACGTGATTTTTTTGTGGTGATGTGTTTAGGGATGGACAATGTAAATAACTTATGCTCATTTTTCTTTCTAGGGACCAACCCCTTCTATAGTGCAAGTGTGTGTATTTATAATGAAAGGGGATAAGAGTAGAACAGTTGGATGTGGAGCACGTGGCTTTGAATAGAGGGCGGACCGTTCTCTTGTAGGCGTCAATCTATAGGTAGGTATTTTATTTAATGCTCTCTAACACAGTGATGCATGACTTGACCTTTTGGAGTCTGTCGTACGTCCTATCAACCAGTCATAATGATTTGATTTTTGAGATCTTCTCATAGAAGATCTCCTAGTACACATGGTTGAAGTGAATCGGTTACAGCGGAAGTGATAAGTCTGTTTTGGGTGTTATCACTTCGGACTTAGTTTCAGTGAGTAGTATTGATTAGTCCGTTTGAATTATGACGAAGTGATGCGAAGTGCAGATCTTAACATATGTCGGGTTCGTGGATGAAATAAGTTTGTCTACCACGTGGCACCTTATCCAATTCGTATGTCTGACGTGGTGGATGACATGGAAAACCTGAAACAATAGTCCCTCAAGTCTATGTATGGATATTTATGTAATGCGTGGACTTTTGTTGATGTTGCCATTTAAAAGTATTACTTGGGTGGGTATAAGCATTGGTTATAATTTTTCTAATTAAAAGACATCATCGGCTGCATCTCTAGAGGGAAGTTGTAGCCGAAGTGAAGTTCTAGTAGAAGGATGAAGTTGATCGCAAGATGAAGTGACGTTTTGAATTCAACGGTGTTGATGCACCAAGAATATGGACGGTGATGATGCGCTCAATCTTCATCTAACGGCTGAGGCTCATTGACACAACATATATAAGGCCAACCTACCCCATTTGCTCCACTTCCATTTATTTGCAAAGCACTCTGCAATCTTTCTTTTTCGGTGACTAGTACCTTGCAACTCCGGCATTTTCGCTAACTTACGGTAACCGTCATTTCGTTCAAAACCCAAATTTTAGGTAATTCTTTCTTTTCCACATTTTATTTCAAAATTCAACAAAAAATGGCATCTAAATGTTATGGACCAAAGTCTGTTCCATAGGTAGTTCGGAGTTGAGGAAACCAATTTTTATCTCCTCGGACAAGATAGGTAGGGCTATCAGGTCAGAGAATATATGAAGGTTACCCACCCCTCCTATAGATACCTCAATTAAGTGGGGAGGGCTTATGAATATCCCTCCAACATCACTTTGGAGAAACTAGCTAGGTGTAGAGAGATTTTTAGGATTCTTGATAGCATAAATCTTATCATTCCCGACCCTAGTGAAAGAGCTTGCTATCCGAGGTCGGGCTGCGTGGCTATAAGTGAGAACTTATTAAAAGCAGGTCTTAACCTCCCTTTCCATCCCTTCTTTAGATTAGTTCTGCACTCGTATGGGCTAGCTCTAACCCAATTTCATCTGAACTCTTGGGGGCAAATGGTTGGTCTTGGATGCTATGGCGTCAAGACAGCCTAGGCGTTGATATTCCTTTTAATGTTTTCCATTTCTTATATTTTCCTAAAAGCGTAGTCGGAGGTGATAAGAGCAAGGGGTGGTATTACTTAACTCCCTGGGATCACACTCCCCCTTCATGATAGACATGCCCTCCTCGGTGAAGAAGTGGAGGAGATTGTGGTTTTGGGTGTCAGGGAGGTAGGACACCATAGAAGATGCCCATATGGCTCCTCTTACAGTTCCAACCACTTTCTTCTGCCAATAAGTTCCTCTACCTAATTGTTTCAACTTTAAAATAGGTTATTATTGCTTAATAATCTCTGCTTCCAGGTTCGTTGTCGAGGTGTGAGATCTTTACTTAATAGTGGAATATCATCAGCCACATCTACCAGCAGCCATCAAAAGATTGGAGCTACAACAAGCTGATCGACAAGAACACCCACTTCATTTTAAACAAGCTGATGGCATCTCGAAGTGAATCATGTGCACTTTGAATTTCATTTGGTTTCTTTCTTGAACGTACTAACTCTTATTTTCTTCTTTCAGACGAGTCCTGGAAAAGAAGCTATTGAGGCCAGATTTTGCCATAATCCGACGCAGTGTTGCCGAAGTGAGGGCCTTGAAAACTAGCTCGTCTACGTACAAGAAGTAGGCAAAAAAACTAAACATCCTAAGTAAAAGGCAGTCACCTTTTGAGGGTAAAAAAGTGGAAGAGGACACTTCGTCGATAAAAAGAAGAAGGGCAGGCCCATCTGGGACGTCATCTTCGGTCACGACCGTAGCCAAACCACCTCTACCTCCTCTTATTTTGACTGGGATGGTTAAGGAAACCACTTCTGAGGTGCCAGTGGATGCAGTGATGAAGAGAACGCCTCCATTTGATCTTGTCGGGCCAACCAGTGGAGCCTCTACAAAAAAGGATGAAGAAACTTGTGAATCCTCCTCGCGGTAATGCACATAATTTCCTTGGGAGTAAAGAAGATAAACTCTCCCAAGGCCATTCTGGAAGTGCTTCCTCTTGAGACTGCCTCCGTCGTCCAGACTCACAGCAAATTTTTTTACTAAGGAGTGTAGAACTCATGTCGTCTCTTGTGAGATTGAAGATCTACAGGTGGTAAACAATGCTTGTGTGGCCCGTGCGCTAAGTATTGGCACTGCGGTGGAGGACCTTATTTGGAGCCTTCGACAAAGAAACGAAGAACTAAACCAAAGGTTGGAGGCCTTTGAGAAGTGGGAAGAAGAGGTAAGAAAGGCCAAGGGTGAGGTCGAAGAAGCTGAGGTGAAGAGGAGTGAGGTGGAGGTGAAATTGGATGTTGCTAAGATACAAGTGAACCAACTGAAGAATGAACTCCATGAGTTGGTGACTCAGGTGGAGGCCCTCACTAAACGAATTGACCAATCCAATAAGCACGGATCGTCACCGAGGCATTGGAGGGGGCCACCAAAGAAAGAGCTAAGCTAAGATGTTGATCGAAGCCTAGAATGAGAAAATAGAATCTCTAAAAGCAGAAGTGAAGATAGTGGGTGAGGTTTCTGTGCAGAACTGCATTGACAATTTTCACCAAACGAAGGAGTATGATCACTTTGCCAACTACTGGGCTTCATAGAATGCTCAGTAGATGCTAGCTCACCTGAGAAAGGTGCATCCGGAGCTAGACATTAGGTTCCTTGAGGACGAATTCGATGGACCTACTAGAGGCCGTCCTAATATTGAAGCAGAAGAGGAAGTCCCTCAAGAGGAGGTGGGAGGCAAGCCTATCGTAGTTGTAGATCCTTGACCTTTTTTTTAATGGCTTCGGCCTCGAGAATTGTAATGAATGTAATCACTTTTTCTTAATTGAGACATTATTGCATGACTCAGACGAATGAGTAAACACCTCGAGTAAACGAATAAACAAGTATAAGCACCTCGCTTCGATGAATTTAGTATAAAAAACTTGCTTCAACAAATGAACAAGTGTGAACAACTCACTTTAACAAGTGAAAAATTGTCAAAAGTTAGCTTCAACAAATGAACAAGTGTAAATAAGTCGTTTCAAAAAATGAACAAGTTTCAACAATTCGCTTCAACAAATGAACACGTGTCAACAATTCGCTTTAACAAATGAACAAATGTGAACAACTTGTTTCAACAAGTGAACAAGTGTCAATAGTTCGCTTCAACAAATGAACAAGTATAAACAGCTCATTTCAACAAGTGAACAAGTGTCAACGGTTCGCTTCAACAAATGAACACCCTTGACAGAGGTAGCCCCGTGGGAGGCATCACGCACCTATCCAAGGGCGTTCTCCATGATGAATGGTACATCCGTGGAGAGCTTCACTTTCGCAAGGCCAATGAGGCAACCCCAGTGGGGGCGTACATGCCTCTTCTAATGAAATGGACATCCTTGACAGAAGTGGCCTCGTGAAAGGTACCACACACCTCTCCAAAGGCGTTTTCCGCGATAGATAGTGCATCCGTGAAGAGCATCACTTTCGCAGAGCTAATGAGGCGACCCTAGTGGGGGGCGTCACATGCCTCTCCTAATGAAGTGGATATTCTTGATAGATATGCTTCCATGGGAGGCATCACGCACCTTTCCAAAAGCGTTCTCCACAATAGACAATGCATACGTGGAGAGCATCACTTTCGTAGGACCAATTAGGTAACCCCAATGGTGGCCTCGTGGGAGGCATCACGCACCTCTCCAAGGGTGTTATACAGAAAAGAATAGAAAAGTGACAACTGGTTTATTTCATTAACAAAACTATTTACATGATTAAAGTTACACCGTTTTGAAAGTTCCCTACTGATAGTATTTCCTTAGGTGCTCAACGTTCAAGGGTGAGGCATCGACTTTCCTTCCAAGTTCTCAATCCTATAGGTACCAGGCCACACTTCCCCCATAACGCGATACAGGCCATCCTAACTGGATCCCAATGTTCTACTCCTGGCTCATTCGAGGATAAGAAAACTTTCTGGAGTACTAAATCTCCTATGCGAAAGGTCATTTTTTTCATTTTGGCGTTGTAGTAACGAGCCATCTTGCATTAATATGTGGCGAGCATGACTTGAAAATCTTCCTTCCTTTCTTCAAGGAATTCAAGCTCGTACATTCTCAGTTCATCATTAGTTACTACATTAAAGTGATGTGGCGAAGTGAATGTACTCCCACTTCAAGTGGGCTCATGGCCTCGGCTCTATAAGTCATGAAAAATAGGATTTCCTCAGTTGCAATTCTGCTAGTGGTGCATATAACCCAGAGAACTTGGGAGAATTCATCAACCCAATCCCCCTTTGAAGCGTCCAACTTCCTTTTGAGGGTGTGCTTAATGGTTTTATTGATTGCTTCGACATGTCCATTGGCTTAGAGATGATAAGGTGCTGAGAAATGTTTCTTAATTCCAAGCTTGTTGCACAAATCCCTAACCTTCAAATTGTCGAATTGTTTACCATTATCTAACATGATGGAATGGGGAATACCGAACCTGCATATGATATTTTTCCAAAGGAACTTGGAAGTGTTTGCATCGGTTATCTTAGCTAAGGGCTCCGCCTTAACCCACTTTGTAAAGTAGTCGATCACGACTAGGTGAAGCAGGCATTCCTCATCGCTCTCGGCAGTGGTCCTATGAAGTCAACTCCTTACTTGGCAAACGGCAGCGCGCTCGATGTTACTATGAGCTCTTACGACAGCTGCCTTTGTACATTGGAGAAATGCTGGTACTTATCACACTTGCGCATAAACTGAATCCTTTTTAGGGTAGGCCGTAGTACCCTACCTAAGCACCTTGTACGCCAGTGCTGGTCCTCCTGAATGATTGCCACAGACTCCATCATGGACTTCTCTTAGGATGTAGTTCGCTCCCGCCCCCCCTTCTCTCCCTATGCACCTAAGGAGGTGGGATAAGAAACCCCGCTTATACAGCATACCATCCTGTATATTGAAATGAGCTATCCTTTTCCTAAGTCGGCGAGCTTCAACTTTATCGCTAGGCAAAGTCTGTTCTTTGAGAAATGCGATAATGGGTTGCATCCAAGCAGGGGTGCCCTCGATCCACATCACCTCCTCTCTTACCACGATCGAGGATTCAACCAGGTGCTTGATGGAGACAACCTTGAGGAGTTCTGAATCCTTACTGCTAGCCAACTTCGCTAGAGGATCGGCGTTGGTGCTCTCAAGACGGGGAATTTGTATTAATTCAAATCTTTCAAAGTTGGGAAGGAAGTTCATGACCAACTTGAGGTATGGTGTCATACTTTTGTCTCTAGCTGAGAAGTTGCCATTGACTTTGCTTACCACTATTTGAGAGTCATTATTGATTAGAAACCTCTTTACTTGCATTTCTTTTGCCAAGCAAAGGTCGGCTACAAGTGCCTCATATTCAGCTACATTGTTTAACACCTTGAGTCCATATCTTACAGCACAATTGAGTTTATGACCTTCGAAGCTTTCCAACACTACTTCGGCCCTCGAACCAGTTTCCCACGATGATTCATCAGCAAAGAAATTCCAGATGGGAGGTTCGCCAGTTCTATATTCAAGTTTATTTCAGGAGCTTTGGCAAATTCTGTAACAAAGTCTGGAAGAGCCTGACCTTTGATTGAGGTTCTTGATTTATACATTATATCGAACTCATTGAGCTCAACTGCCCAACATCTTTCCTGAGGCGTCTAGCTTTTGAAGGACGTGCTTAAGTGAGAAGTTTGTCAAGACATTGATGCTATAAGCTTGGAAGTATGGCCTTAACTTTCGGGATGCAATGACCAAGGCAAGAGCGAGTTTCTCCATGTCCGGGTAGCGCACCTTTGCCAGTAATAAGGCCTTGCTTATGTAATAAATACGCAGCTAGAGTATATCATCTTCCCTTATAAGAACCGAGCGACAACATCGTTAGATACCACTAAATAGAGCAGCACGAGCTCGCCCGCCTTAGGTTTGGACATGAGGGGGCTGTCCGAGGTGAATTTTTAGCGCTTGGAATGCTTTTTAACAGTCTAGTGTCCATGAGAACCTCTTTCCCCCTTTGAGGATCTTAAACATGGGAAGGCATTTGTCTGTGGCCTTCAAGATAAAACGACTAAGTACTGTCACCCTACCAGTAAGTCTTTGCACATCCTTAGGCTTCTGTGGTGATCTCATTTCGATTAGGGTCTTGATTTTTTCTAGATTTGCCTCAATTCATCTCTGATTCACAACGTACGCGAGGAATTTTTCGGAAGCCACACTAAATGTACACTTAAGTCGATTCAGCCTCATCATATATCTTCTCTGAATTTGGAATGCGCCATCTAAGTGTTTTATATGATCCTTTACTTGGAGGCTCTTCACTAATAGTCATCCATGTAAACTTTCATTGTTTTGCCAATGTACTTAGCAAACATCTTGTTCTCCAACCTTCGGTAGGTAGTTTTAGCATTTTTCAATTCGAAGGGCATCTAACTATGTCAACGAGTCGAGGCTTTTTTTGGCTCGAGTCGGGTCGAGCAAAGCCCGGTCGAGAAAAAAGGGGCTCGACCCGAGCTTTGGCCCGAGCCTTTGCCGGGCCGGGCCTGTCGGCTCATAAATGATTAAACAAATAAAAACAATAAAAAATAAATAATAAAAAGTTAAAAACCTACCTAGCAGGCAGCTATAGCTGGAGCTGCCTGCTGCAGGCACAGCCGCCCAGCAGGCAACTAAAATAGTTGCCTGCAGGCAGGCACAGCTGCCCAGCAGGCAACTATTTCAACTAAAATAGTTGCCTGCAGGCAGGCACAGCTGCCCAGCAGGCAACTAAAATAGCTGCCTAGCTGCCTGCTGGGCAGCTTTTCAATTTTTTTTCTTTTTTTTATATACGGGCCGGCTCGGGCTCCGGCCTATAACCCAAAATGGGGCTCGGCCCGAGCCGCGGCTCGGTGCAATCGAGCCCGAGTCGGGCCGGCTCGAGCTTTTTTCGAGCTGAGCCCAAGCCGCTCGAATCGACGAGTTTTTTTGTCATCCCTAATCGAAAAAGGACTAAAACATAGCCAACAAAAGGTGTTTGAAAATTAGAAGGTATAGAACATCCTATAGTCGCACAATGGTTCATTCAAATCCAATTCCCGGGTCATGATGAATTGAAAAAGTAATTTATTTAAGAAAGAACAAGACACGAATATAAAGGAAAATGAATTTTAAAAAATATGTACGAAAGAAATGAGCCAACAAAAAGTGTGTGAAGATCGGAAGGTTTAGGACATTATAGTTCATTCAAATCCAATTTCTGAGTCGTGACGTCCGTTTATACAGACGTGTCCATTCGCATGCGCCCTTAGGTAACACGTAATTATATACGGGCCGGCTCGGGCTCCGGCCTATAACCCAAAATGGGGCTCGGCCCGAGCCTCGGCTCGGTGCAATCGAGCCCGAGCCGGGCCCGGCTCGAGCTTTTTCAGCGTCGAGCCTGGGCCGACGAGCTTTTTTACCATCCCTAAGGGCATCACCCTATAACAGTACATTCAGCTATCCGTGATTAAAAAAGTGTTGTCCTCGTACATTGGGTAAATGGGGATTTGGTTATAACCCGAATAAGCTTCCATGAAACTCACTAGCTCGTGACTCATAGTAGAGTATACTAGCTGGTCTATCTTGGGAGTGGAAAACTATCCTTTGGGCATGCATGATTGAGATTGGAGAAGTCAATGCATACTCTCTATTTGTCAATGTGTTTCTTTACTAACACAGGATTGGATATCCACTTCGGATAGGTGGCCTCCCTAATGAAACCTTTTTGTATCAACTTTTCAACTCATTCAATGTTTCATACCTCTCCGCATTGAATGCTCTTCTCTTATGTCTATGTGGGGCTTGGTTTGGATCAACCTTTAAGAGGTGTCAGCTGACCTTCGGGTCTATTCCTATCATATCCTCATTTTCCATGCGAAAATGTTAAAGTTCTTGCCCAGAAAGTTCATCTTTCGCTCTATCTTTCAAGTCCCATCCTACCCGCAGAGTTTTGATGGTGCCTTGAGGGTCCATAAGAAAACTCTCTAACTCCTATGTTGGGGCGGTTTGCGACTCCGACTAGATGATTCAGGGCTCCAATTCATCCAATGCTGCTGCTTCAGAAACTTTTCCAAGGGCTTCTGCTATCTTGACATCTTCTCCTTCTGTAGGGGTATGCCTTTCTTCAGAGGCATCGATCATTTCGGTATCATAAATTACCATATTGACTCCTCGGGGTTCAGTCTTTCTTAGAGAGTTGAGGTAATATTCCCTTGACCCCATCTGATATTCTCAACTGTTGCTATTCCCTGCTCGATAGGAAACTCTATGCACAAATGATGAATGGAAATCACGATCCACAATTCCTTTAAGGCCGGTCTCCCTAATACTCCATGATACAAACATCCGGTGGTCGACCACCAAGAATTCCATAAAGTGGTTAGCTACAGAAGGCGACGTTCCCATTTCAACAACCAGCGTTATCCTTCAGCACATGTTTGGAAAGTGACTAGAATTAATTTAAATTTATATAAATAAAAATAAATGATAAATAAATGAGTAATGTTACTTCTCACCTCATAGGCTCGAAGAGCAGCCACCACATGGCAAACCATGTAGGCAGAAAGTCAAATAAAGACCCGTGAGGTCAAAATACGAAAAGGTCAAACAAGTCAAAGTTCTTGTTGAAGCTGGCCTCAAAATCGAAGTCATTGCTCTAACAAGCCGAAGAGCTTGCTGAAGCGGACCTCAAAATTGAAGTCCTTACTCTACAAACTGAAGTGCTTGCTGACGTACTGCCCAAAGAAGTAAAAAAAAGGAATTGAAGCTCTCCACTTAGAGAACCACCTCAAAAGATCTCTCCGAGGCTCTCAACTGATCCGAAGCTCATGAAATCGACGTTATTCCTCATAAAAGATTTGAAGATCTCTTTGAAGTGATTGATGTAACGCTTGTAATAAAATTGTCAGTGTGTCAGCCTATTGTATAGGGCGGCTGACCCCTTATCAATGTATTAATTGTATGAATAGACAGTGATGTGATGCCATAATTAGGGAGATAAGGTCACATAGTTCTGATTCAACGGACATTACATCGGCCAATGTAGTATAAATA
>CAIGRB010068016.1:0-27449 GCA_903798255.1 Fraxinus quadrangulata
TATCAACTGACACTTCTACGTACAGTCTACGAATTTTTTTTATTTTTTTATTTTTGATATCAAGGTATTCCAGCTTCACTAGACTAAATTCTGAACCCCTAGCCATCGGCCCCTCAGTGACTCGAGGAGGTTAATAGCGGGTTATGCCCTTGTTGGCTCCTAAATTCCTGCATTGCTTATACTCCTGGCCACAAGAGAGCTCTCCTCACTGCCTTCCACAATGTCTTGCCTTTGAAATAAATTCCTCTTTCAAGAATTATGCCTTTCAGGAATTGAACTCTCCATGCTGGAATTGCTAGCCCACAAATGCAATTGTTCCACCAACTCGGATGTAACCCAAGGAGCCTAGTCTACGAAATTTTTATTGAATGTGGACTCAACTCTTTTGTGAAAGAGTGTATCCCAAATATACAAATAGTAGAATTTTTTTTTTCTATTGGATTAGTTTTAAATTTTCAAAAATACTACGTGTACTACTGGAAAAATCTATCGGATGATATACAGGTGCTCACATAGCGGAATGTGATTGATTGGTTTAACTTGGTGTTTTGTTCAAAATGCAAGTAAACATTTCAATCTATAATTTTTCATGTACATGTAGCATCACTTTTTAAAATTTTATAAAATATACTTGCTCCATTGTTTATGAAGTCCTTCTTTACAAGCTACATTTTTTTAAAAAAAAAAATTATTTTTCCTCATTTAAAATCATACACATTTTCAATAAAATAATTGTACACATAATTCAAAATATTTTTTTATTTTTTAATAGCGCATTTTTTAAAAATTTCTATTACATAATTTGATTTTTCTAAAAAGAAGAAAAATTCAATACACGTCGTAAAATGCAAACTTAAAAAGTAGATGCACAATTCTGGTTGTTCATAGTTGTGCTCGATATCCTCTTTAGATTTAAGTGATCCGTAATTATGATTGAAATGTCATAATCCTCATCAAAATATTCATGTATATATTTGAATGTATCTTCTATGTTACGATTTACTGTGCACTTATTTGAAGTGACAACAGTGGAACTCATTGTTTCTTTCTCCAGTTTCCCGTTCTACTTGCTCCTCTAACTTGACTTTTGATACCAATGATGCACCAAATTTGATGTAGTTCATTATTCCCATTTTGCCCTCCATTTTCTATTACAACAAATTTTTGTTCCTTCTATTTCCTTTTTTTATCCTTTTAGAATCAACTGATTTGAATTCGTTTATAATTATTTTAATGTGATGATTATTTTTATTTAATATTTTTTAATTCTTAATTATGTACTCACATAATTAAGATTAATAAGCGGGGGAAATAATAACACACAGTTTATAAATTTGGGACTAAAAGTTGATAAAAATTTAATGTGAAAGTCAACAATTAATTTTAATTATACATTTATGGATCTCATAATTTTTATTAATTTTTCAACCATGTCATCAAAATCTGCTAAATTCTTTTATCATGAGCTTTATAAACAACCTCTAAATTCATTTGCTCCATTTTTCATATGATTTTTATATTCTTCATTTCTATGTTCTCATACACGGAGTTACCCTTATTAACCAACTTTCATAAAATTCTACTTATTTTTCAACGCTTTGACTTTGTAGGGCTTACTTCCTACCTCCAGTCAAGAAATGAAAGTGTTACGCCAAACCCACCAAGGCTCCATATGAAGCCTACGTGGCATCCCACGTGGAGGCACCCCATAGGAGGCTCCTCTCTAAACTACCTAACCTCATCTTTCAGAGGCTCTCTAGCCAAAGTAACAAAATCGAATTTGAGACTATCAGGGAAAGGGACGATCGACCTCATTTGAAGATTTCCTGTTGACAAAATCTTATTCGAAAGATTGATGTGATCCGTGTAATGAATGATATATCAGTCTTGTCAACATATGTTGTAGAATGATTGACTCTTTTTTAAAAGTATTAAATGCGCCATAGGTTAGTTGGTACAGATTGATGTGTAGGATATGATGTTTTCAATGCAGGAGATGAAGTCATATACCTCTTCATCCAATGGATAACATTTCGCATGTAACAATATAAATACCCTTTCCTTGTATCATTGAAAGGGTAATGTAAATATATCAACTTTAGGCTACAAACCCTATCCTTTTGAGTGAAGCTTTTGATTGGTAGAGCTAGACATTTGATTTCAGCTTTTAGTTTGCGCATTGTTGATTGTTCTTTATTGTGTAATCCTATTTATATATGTTGCAGCGAATTAAATGTTTTTGTCTCGCGTTGCAAAGCTTCTCTTCTGCCCATACCCAAAACATTTTTGACTAATAATTTGTCCGAGCGTGTTGAAATTAGTTTGGGTGGATGTGAGTTGGTTTGATATCTATTGTTTACGTTAACCATACAAAAAACAAGATCGGCAGAAAGAACAAAGGTGATTTCGATAAATCGTTGCATGAGATGACGTCTATGTTTAGTCAATCCTTCGAAAAGTCAAGTTGTAAAACAGCTAATAGAGTGTCCAAAGCAAATTCAATAAAAATATATTATTTTTCTATTATAAGATAACAACTAAGAGCGTAGTTTTGTCGTTTTTTGACATTAATATATCTATTATAACTGAGGGCTAAAGTTAGAATATTTTGACACTACAATTATTTGACCTAAATATTTAAATATTGAAAAAGTTGGAATTTATATACTGATATTGACTTAAAATATAGCCCATAATTATTTATGGGGAAGTGGTCCAATTTTGATACGTGCCAAACTATGTACTCGTTTAGGCATGATCACTACTGAACACATGAACAATAGTAGTAGAGACCCAACATCAACAGTTTTAGTTGCATTAGGTATATGGAGAAATTGATGAGGAATGTGATTTACCCAATATTGTAATGGAACTCCACTCAATTATTTTGAACAGAACATTTGTAAGAGATATTAGGAGAATGCGAAGTAAACAGCTCGACATTGGTTTTGCATTTCACAATCAAATAGGTAGACAAAGGCCATAAACTCGTTGCAGTAACAATTTAAAAGGTTGACTACACGATAAGTTGTGAACGAGTGCCTACTAAATCATTATTAGTTACAAAATCTCAATAAATTCCTCGAGAAATCCCGAACTTTCTATAAGTGTAGCTGTCATGTTCTCAACCTTTCATCTAAAAGTGAAGTCGCCATGTTCTCGCCGTCTAGTTGTAGCATCCATATCCCTATCTTTTTATTGCAGTGTGTTCGCTACTCCCATTTGACAAAAATATCTATTTAATCATTAAATGACCGAGTCACACGCACGTGATATGTCTGAAAAGATAAAATTATTAAAAATGAGCAACATTTTATGGAATTAATTGTCATCATTTGTTCACGCTAATGCTATACCACATTTTAATTACAATGAATGTACTTAACTCATATTCATTGTTGTACTTGTACGCTTAACTTTTTTCATCGCATTTTTATCTACAAAACTTCTATTAATTAGGGGATCTTGCTCCTAATGATGTCTCTCTTAAAAATATCCGTTAGGAGGTGGGTTCTCTTTCTTTAAGTTGATTCGCTTCTCTCCAAAGAAAATTCGTTCATTGCCTGAGAACCTTCAAGTTCTGGCATTACTTTTTGACGATCATACTTTTAAATATGCAAAGAAAGAAAAAAAATAAAATAACAATTAAAAAAGGTTCAATAAAATATTTGTCCCCCATTTCAAAGCGCATTAATATAATATTTGGATAAAAACCGCCATAGGGATAATACATGCTAATTAATTGAAGGTGAAGGGTAAAATGTGATGAAAAAGAGTTGAGAATATGACATGAGCAAAATTTGATATCTACATTGCAACTAAAGTAATGTTATTTATCACCATTAATGTTAAGCACTAATTTAAGTGACAATTACGTGATATTAAATAATAGACTCATTTAAATGCAAAATTACATGATTCATTTAATTAAACACATAAAGTGTAGCTATCTACACTGGTGATATATCATTATCGGTGCTAGATATTATTATTTTTGTAATTATTGTAGTGCGACAAAAAAATAAAATAAAATTGTACTATGCATATAATTATCCTTTTAGAAATGAAGTAAATAGTTTTTGGACAATTTAAACATTTCAATTAGACATTGCGTACATCTCACGTCGACATTTAGCCCATGTTTCTCTCCCATTATTTCAAAATTCTTTTTTCTATATACTCATTTTTAACTATACATTCACACAAAAAATATTTCATATGTAAACCCAAAATTTTCTGTACTTTTTAGCGACACATGTTCAAATAAATTACTATTAAAACTAATATTTTTCAAAAAAAAAAAAAATGGCCACCAAACAAGGAGCTAGCCCTTGTTTAGCTCTCATTATAATAATTTTTTTGGAGATAATGTATTTCGGAATAGTAATTTTTGGAAGAATGTGTGATTAAAAATGAGAAGTTTTTAATTTACTCGTAATATTATTTTATTGAAAAATGTATGATTGAAAAGAAAAAAAAATATATTAAAATTTTAATGGGGACCAAACAGAGTGGGATACTGCACGCACAGTATTTAAAATTTGGGGAAATGAATGCCATAAATAAAAGATTGGAGACATAAATGATACCTTATAGATGATTGGGGATCCATGAAGTAATTTACCCTAAATTCTAGAAAAACTCTCCTCTCTCCAACGCAAATCGCAAGGGTTTTAGGTTTATGAATACAATTCCCTCCCCCTTTCTATTAAACCCTAAACCTCCAAAATTAAATTTCAATTCACTCCCAAATAAACTCCTCTTTTATTTCATATAATTCATAAATTCTAAATTCAAATGGCTTTCGCAGCTGCTTTCCGTCGCATTTTGAGCGGATCTTCAACGCCTTCCCCGATTCTACACTCCCAGTTTGCTTCGGTTCGCCACAATTCTACTCTCACTACCCCCAAGCTCTTTGTTAGCGGTACGCATATTTTCACACTCCCGCGTATTAATTATATATCTGTAGAATACATTATTAAGTCTGGCGGTTCATGTTAAAAGGTAGAACCATTTTAAAATGAATAGCCTATAACGAATACGTTGATTATTGTTTTTACTATATCCCTCAAGATGTTGACTCGTTGGAGAATACTGATTTTGAGATCCGGATACTGTTTGAGCTTTAGATGACATGAGTTACTCGTTTGAGCTAAACTAAGTATTTACCTGCAGAATATAATTTTAGTACAGTACTGTTCTTTACCAGGGTACCGCTTCGTAGGTGATTTGTAATTTCATATCTGTTTAATGATTTAAAAGCTTAATATGTAGAGAATTTCAAACATTTCACTCTTTTCTTTTCTGAAAACATTGCTGTAATAGATAGCAAATGGTTTAAAATAAAAGAACGAATTGGATGCTGAAATTGAGCTCACCTTCTAAATGCTGGAAATCAAGAAAATGAGTCTAAGTTGAACAAGGTATTTTTAGTTTTGCGTTCTTTTAAATAAAAAAGGCAGTGAAAATTAAGTAGGTTAATATTTAGCGTCTTCCCACATGGAAGCCTAGAATTCGGAAGGTGGAATGCTCCTGAAGTGCGTGTGTGTGAAAGTGAGAAATGGGCTACTTGCGCCTCGTCCTGATGAGGTAAACTGCACATCAGATTAGCGTTTGTTAATCATGTTCCAACATGGCAGTTTGAGGTATGGTGGTAGACATACTAAAACTCACAAATAATTTTGTAATTGGACTCGTCATAGGCTCAATGGAAATTGTAGACGGGTACTCAAAAAGGAGCCAAAAACCGGAAAATGCATTTGTAGGTGTTCCTATCTACGAGACTCCTTCCATGAATCTGTCTTTGGCAACAGAATTGACTGGTCATTTCACCAGAAATTCTACCCAGATATTTGTTTGCCTTGATCTTCTGTAGTTCACTAGTTTATCGAGCTGATATCGCATTTATTACAGTGCAAATCTTTCAAGACGATTACTTATCTTGATCCACATGGTGCAGGTCTTTCAAGATCAACAACTGATGAAAATCTTTTCAATGCATTTGCATCATTTGGCAGGCTTCATGAAGGTAAACAAAAGTTCCAACCCTCTATCCAAGCATGCTGTTCTGGTTTTGGCTTTAGTTATGTCCAATATCCACATCGATTTTTAGTTCTGAAGTATCTTGTTTTTACAGCAAAGGTGATTGTTGATAGAGCGTCTGGAAGATCAAAAGGGTTTGGTTTTGTTACTTATGAAACAGTAGAAGAAGCGGAGAAAGCAAGGGAGGGAATGAATGCGAAGTTCCTGGATGGTTGGGTAATTTTTGTTGACCCTGCTAGGCCAAGAGAGCCTCTGCCTCGTCAACCTAAACAAGACACACAGCCAAATGAAACTGGCTTTACAACAAACAAGACCATTGGTTGGTGCGGCTGATGCTCTTGGACTATTTCGGTTTCTACTCAGCTATTGGAAAAACGTTAGCATATAATTTAATATGGAAATTTTTGTACTGCACTTTTCTTGATAAATATATTGCAATCCTATTTGACAACACAAAAACAGATTGAGGGAAATTACGTTTTGGTGAATTTTTGATAGGGCAGATCCACTTTATCCAGCGACTTTGGCTTGTGAAGAAAGAAAATCCCATTTTAGTGAGACGGTAGAGGATTACAGATTTTTAAGACCATATGGTGTACAGAAAATGTTTTTACAGAAAACTTACCTACACATTGGTAGGTCCCGCGTCAATAAAAAAATGACATAACATACATCCACCCACCCTGTCAGTCTGTCGGTAAATTTTACTGAAGAAAAATCTTTGTACAAATGGAATTCTCCTTTTGGTTATTTTGGGTTGTTCTGGCTGTCGTTTAAGGTGATTCTCTCATTGTACCAAACTAGGCAAATAAGATAGAATACAGACCATTATTACATTTGTCAAAAGCTGGGGGTCTATCCGTCGCAGATTCAGACCTTGGCCGACTCATCCAATTCCTTGGACGGAGGAATTAATTGTAGTTGTACAAACCACTAATACTAGCCAGAGCGAAAGCGAGCCTATCCTATTCTTTTCTTCCACTGACGTATGTATTTAGGTAGTGTCCTTAATGCATTCTTCAGAAAGTACTACAAATTTAATTAAGAACTTGGCTATATTTTCTTTCTTGCCCAATCGAAGTAACCTTTTCCAAGTCATCAACAGCAATCAGTGTCTGCCTGGTCATTCCCTGCTTTGCTGCACAGTAATTTCAAAGCAGTTTCGAGTCAGAAGGTTACATGATTGAGAATTTGATAGGAAGTACAGTTTGAGCGAGGGCAAAGCAACTTTGGAGACCATTAACAGTAGTGAACCTTTTACGAGTTTGGAATGACAATCTGTCGCACTATAAGACGAAGAAATCAGGTTAAGCTTCGTTATATACATGTTTAAAAACACGTTTTCACCATCCAAGGGTTCAACACTTTGACTTCATTGACATGGAGTTGAGTGAGATGATCGAATAGTAACAAACAAATCGGCAGGACGCTCTTTTCAGTTATGGAATAAGGAGTCACCAATATGTATTAAAATTGAAGTTGAGTAACCTGATGAGATTTTATGGAAAGTTGACTAACTTACAGTGCGATTTTTAAAAATTTCCAGCCAATTTAGCATTGAACAGCATAGAAGCACAAAAATGGATTGTATAGTCGACAATAAAAAGAATCTTATTTATTTTACAAATTATTTCCTATAGACAGTAAACTCGCAAGGCAAATGCGACAATCCAGCCCAAATCACGTAAATAGATCCCAAACTAGCAATCCAATCCAATGAGAACTAATCTACTAATCATACAATTAAAGTTAAAATGGCCTTACCAAACAGAACAATATAATCAAGAAAAGTATATTTTAACAAAAAGCTCTTAAAACAGTTCTCATGGTAGCAAAACCATCCAATGGATCATTTGCATGGGTCTCTAAGAAGTTCCCCAATTAACAAACCAAGCTACCTTATTGATTAATCGCAACGTCGTTGGAATGAAACAAAAGCACACCACTTGGACATAGCTTCATGTAGCCTCTGCAACCACATAGTGCAAATTTGGTTCGGATTTCTTCAGAAAAATAGTTCCACATTACAAGTCTTGGCTGACAACATCAAAATCGACAATGGTCACCTGAGGCTCACAGAAATAAACATTTGGTCATTATCATCCAGAGACGAAAAACCTATTAGAACTTCCACTGTACTTCCTACCTTGCTTCTTGTCTTTTCCCTTGCTGCCCCGTGAAGGTTTGCCACCGCCCTTCTGCTTGTTCTTCCCATACCTCTTGCATTCACTGCGATGGCGATGATTCTTGTTCGATGAAACATGTGACATTGCTGTTGGAACTGGGTCGTACACATCAGGGTCCCAGGTCACTGAGAGCTCCTTGGGTGGTACCCCCTGCTTTTCACGGCTACCTTTCATGGCGGATACAAGCTTCAAAGGAGTTCGAGAGAAGATCAGAAAGCAAGGAGAAAATTTGGAGTGAGTGGTAACATCATATTGCCCAAAACTGAACTGTCGTATACCATACTAGAACCCATCATACATCCGAAACATAACTATTCAGAATGCACTACTACTTTACTGAAACTTTTTCCCGGCCGGCACTGTCCCAGTCACTAAATAGGCAATTTAAGAAGAGAAGAATGGGAAAACAAAGGAAAGAACAAATCGCACTGTTGAAGTACAACAGAGGTTGTGCATCAAAAAATTCAAAACCGATGGGCAAAAGGTTCACTCGCCTGCATCCTCTAGAATTATTGTCTCTGATATAAATTGCAAACAGATCACCAAGAAGTTTGCTTATATGTTGGAAAACCAAAAGAAACATAAGCAAAGATGAAGCTAGAATATAATATGGAAGAAATTACGCCCACGTTTGGTAGAGATTTTTTTAGAATAGATTTTGTAAAAAGTAATTTCTTGAGGAGAATTTGTGGTTAGAAACTAGAGACAAGTTTTGGGTTTACATATAAAATTATTTTATTGGGAGAATATGTGATAAATTATTTTATTAGGAGAATATGTGATTGAAAATAAGTTTGAGAAAATATGAGTTTTGGAAAATCGGGGCCAAACAAGGGCTAAATATAAAATCGCACCCATAGATGCACGAATGACACATACCTCGCAGAAAGCAAAGACGTGGCATAAAAATCATTCCTACTTTCCAGTAATTTATCATGATCATAGCAGTATTAGTGCAATTCCAGTTCTCAATCAGACAACTATAGGTAGAATACTTTTAACTGCCTCGAACCAAAATCAGCATCTGATTTTTCACTAGAATTCACCCATTGACATGAGAAAGATCATATGTCGGTGGAAAAATACAGACAAAAGCTAGCTATCAAGAAGTCTAAGTAAACTTACGGGCAAAGATATGGACAGTGAATAAGGCTGATCAACAGATTTAGCATAGCCATTTGGCAACGAGACTTTTGGAGTTATATAATCACCATGCTTTTCTTTCCTGTCCACTAATTCCACATTGGAAAATTTATGCTCGCCAAGAGGTGGAATTGTGGCACACTTGCTAAGGCAATTCTCAGAAGCTGGAATGCTCAACTCCCTTATATCTGGGTCCTTATATTCATCTATGCTCACCACATTGCCTATAACGTTTTTCTCAGGAGTCCGAGTGAAGCCACAACTTGAAATTGCCACATCCTCGATGCTTAGAAACTCAGTCAAACATGTTTCCAGATCATTCACAGGAAGATCATTTGCACTGTAATGAGCTGAATCAGGTGGATCAGTTGATTCGCTAATGCTGGTTATATCCTGAGGACCTGGCTTATTATGTAGAACACAAACGTCCATATACAGGAATGAGAATAACAGAGAAGGGCTGCAGAAGCACAGATGGAAGCAACTAAGCACCTGCAATTATGAAAAATATCGCTTCCAAAATAGTACGCAAACAAAGCTGAGAAAAAAATGTGGAACGATAGATATGAACATTCTACCTCCATCCCATAAGGATATGCTTGTTTTTATTTTCACACGGATTAAGAAAATGAAATTAATATAGTTGAAAATATAAATTTTTCTTACATTTTTCCTAATATGCCCCTACATTAAATAATAGTTTAAATATAGCTCCTAACAGAAAATTTTAGCAAGTGCAACCATCAAACCAGAGACAAAAGCAGCAGGGCTCGACAAAATAGAAAATTTTGGATATGCTATTTTCGGCATGATCATTCCATTTTCGCAAAATTTTGCTTTTTAAATGAGAAAAGGCTTGGGATTCGACTCCACCCTGTTTTAGGCTTTTAGCTCATCCAATAGGTAATAAAGTCTTTCTAACGAATCTTCCCTTCCAACTAAATTTTTCTCACATTTTTCCTAATATACCCCTACATTGAATAATGGTTTCAATATGATTAGTTTATATTTGTTGATAACAAGGTACATTCAATAAGGACATATTAGAAAACTTAAAAATATCTATACTTTCAATAAGGAAAGTGGCCTACAATTAGGACTAACGAAAAAGGAAACCAAGCCTTTCTATAAAGGGAGTAGTAGCACATTCAATTGACCCCAGCATAATAACAATATTGACTTGCTACTAGATAGGAGGAATGTATGAGCACAAGAAATAGCCAGTTTATGACTTGAAAATTGTCGTAAATCCATTCAACAAAATAGTCACTGACTTATGTATAAAGTGGGATTGAAGCACCGGGCACACCATCTGAAGGAATTTTTATTAAATCGTGTACTTCCAGACCTATTTTCTTTGGTTGTGTAAAGGCATCTTATGATAGAAACTTAAAATAGATTCATTTCTATGTAACTCAGTTAATTGTGTATATCACCTCACTCAGCTCACTGCTACCCTAATTTCATTTTTTGTAAATGTTCCCTGTTTATTGCGTCGTTTAATTTGCAAGCTTAATGTGATAATGAATAAAGCCTTATAATTGTAAGAAACTGGCATAACGTTCAAGAAATGAATGAGAACCCATAATTAATATGATGTCCATCAAATACATCACAGATAGATCCAGTGAACAGTTTTACGAAGCCCGTGAAGCAGAAAGTGAAGAAATAAACAAATAAAGAAAAATTTCCCCGCCTACGTATCCAAATAGAAGATATAACATGATTCTTATATGAAACATTTACATAACATAAATTGATTCAAAAACAAAAATAAATTAAATAAATTTGATCAAGAGAGTACCTTATCCTGATCCAGGCGTATAAACCCTCCAAGTTACTGCTGAAAAAATCTCCTTAAACCAGATGCAATGAATAGAAAGGGAGAATCACCGCAAATTACGATAGCTCAATTACCAATCAAGACTAGCTCACCGCCAAATTTATCACTCGTACTACTGTAACCGATTGAAAATCGGGAAATACAATATGCAAAGAGCAAAAGACTAGAATCCACGAAATCAGACAGAAAACCAAAAAATTAGGCTAATGTTAACTACTAAGATTACCACGCCGATCACTTTTTTCAAGATGTTTCAGGCGATGAGAAGACCATGCACCATAGAAAGAGGTCACGTAAGGGCGGGGGCGGTGCATTTGCAGATCGTTTGAAGGCACCGAATGCATTCTTCGATGCGCTCCAATTCACAATTCCTCAATTGTTTCTGAATTATTTTTCTCTACACAATACACACTGTTCAGAACTATACGACGAAAATAATGGGTTTTTTTGAGTCAATAATAATTTGATTAGCTTCAATCGGATCGTTTCGTGAGATTCTGCATCAGAACCATAGGAGCGGGAGACACGTTGAATCGTGGAGAGAGAGAGAGAGAGAGAGAGAGAGAGAGAGAGAGAGAGAATATTTCCATTTCTGGAGAGACAGATAATCGGTCGACGAGAACATGCACCTTAGCAGATAAGAAATCAATTTCATAGTCATTAAAGAAAGGGTTTTGCTATGAAAATATACAATGTAGACAAGGTGTCCACAGGGGTGTCACTTAAAAAAAAAAAAAAAAAGATTTTATTACGTGTACATAGCAATATACATAAAGTGTTCATAATGGACAAATGACACCCCTTACTTTACTGAAGGTCTTTGATCCCCCAATTGACAAATGAAACCAAAATCATTTTTGATTTTACTACTTGTACATCAAAATTGTATATAAGCAGTTACCAAAAATAATGCGAAGGAAAAAAAATTGAATGAAAAAGTTAATTGTATTTTAAACTGACAAATGGTATAGCGTCGTATGACATTATGTAATTCCTTAAATAAATCTTGGTTTCAAATTTACGACTTTAGCGACATAAAAATAATATTTTTCATATTGGTCTAAAATCTCAATATAACATTGAAGTTAAACATAAAACATTACATTAGTAATATATTTATCTAAAAACAAGCTTAAACAAATAAATTAATACAAAATTTTGCCACAAAATTTAAGATTACAAATTCATTATTTTTGTAATAGATATTAAAAATCTTTTTATTTTAGATGTTAAGTGCTTATTTCTGGCTGCTTATTTGTCATTCAATGTAACAGCAGCTTATGATCATTTTAACATTGTCACACTTGCCTCTGAAATAATTGAAAATACTGTGCCAGATTATTTTCCATGTATGTATCACTGAAACTGAGACCACTATACATTACTTTTTTTTTTTTTTTGCCCCAAAAAAAGTTGCTAGGATAGAACAAGTCCCTATTCTGTTCCACTAATTACACGAAACTGAATTGTTCAATTTGTAAAATATCTGAAATTTAATGGGTAATTTTGATTCTTGAAATACCATTGTTTTGCTTGAAACACCAATGCATATCACATATATTGTTTCAATCGAAACTTTTGTCAAACTTGAAGGTCTGAACTCATTCAATCATGGTACGAGTCTCATGGATCAGGAATTAACGACTACGTGACCTCAAATAAGATTCATATACAAATGCAAGCAAATTAATGTCGAGCAGAGGTTAACCTCGACCTCATGGTATTTGGTCGAATGACGGTAAAAGCTTTAAACAATGAATGAAATAATCCGATAGAACATAATCAATCCATAAGATTCATAAAAACACTGTTTGATTCCACTGATTAAAAGGATCAACAAAGATGAACTTGAAAATCAATCTCAACGATCACGTAGAAACAAGTACATCCACTGTCTGATTCCATTGTTGTCAACGTAAACATCTCTCTGTTGATTCGAGTGACCTCTCAACTAAAACCTGCCAATTACCGGAGAAAATTTCAGCCGGGGTATGTTGGAAGTAAAAAACAACATTTTATATGCATACACGAACCAACAGCACAAACAAACTAGTTATCTCACTTCCACGAAATGTACGACAAGTTCAGATAACAATGGTTTGAAGAACAAACTAGTTATCTCATACAATTGCTGTATTTTAGTCCAGATATGTTGGCTTCCCCTGTCTAGGATGACGAGCGATATTCATAAAATTAGTAGAAAAAAGATATTTATTCATAAAATTTAAAGAAGAAAATTGTGATTGATGCTTTTGCACATGAAACAAGTCAACTTATCCATATCCTTATCCTTATCCTATACTTATCTCATGTCAGATATTTTGCTCGTCTAGAATGAACAAGCAGTATATTAGTTTTTATTGCTTATCTTATAGATAAAATCTTAAACTAAAGACATTTATAATATAATACGTTTTTGTCAAGAATGTCCAATCAAGAATATGCTCAAAGTTTCAAACTAAAGTCAGCAACAAAATAGTTCATTGACTTTATAAACAAAATCACCCTCATTATCACCACTGCTTCTTAAATCGAATCTATATTTGGCAGTGATAACCAAAAAAGAGCTTGGATGGTTAGATCGGTATATTTTCGTATTTCACAAGCATATGATCGGTTTCCACCAGAGCTCCTCTCTATGGAGTGTTTTGCAGTAAAGGACAAGGTAACGCTGAGGGCCTGATTCATTCAGTTTCAAGTTTTCTGACGGCTTGAGAAATTAGATGATGAAAACAAAACACTCTATCAAAGCAAACATACACATATTTCCATTCTTTTGTACTGCTTCGACTTGTGCAAGCAAACAACAAGGACTGTTAGTAGTCTTCAACTTCTATGATCAATAGACTTACGGTCTCACTCCCAATGTATTCATTCCTTTAAATCTATCTATCACCCAATAACTAATACCAGCATATCCATTGTTGCATTTCAGCAATCAAATACTTCCAATTTGAACAGTTAGAATAACACCGAATAAATTTTTTCCTTCTTCTTCAGAGGCATTTCCAGTTGTTTTTGACACACAACAACCAGAACATTTACGTACTTCACAAGATATAGAAAAAAGCACAATCAAGAAACCTCACAAGATTGTTAGCTTACATTTGTAGATAAAATTGCAGAGGTATCATGAACAAGGCGAAAATTGAAGAGACATATCCCAAGTCAACAGATAATTCCTAAAACAACTTACAGAATCCATACAAAAATCGTCATCCAAGGTTTAATTGCACAATCAACATGTATAGAGAGACCTTTTGCCAAACCACAATCATATTTGTCATTATGATTTTACACTGTAAGTTTTCTTAAATGATATTTCAATAATAACTATCATCGAACCAAAATCAAGCATGGGACATTTTTATGATCCTATCGAAATGAGCCCACCCAAACAGCAGCATTGACATTGGACAAAAATGTTCAATATAAAGCAATTCATAACATAAAAGAATAAACTCCTATGCAGGCTAACTTTCCATAACACAAAAATATGCAGTCACACAAGTAGATAGAAGCTCTAGTGAATAGAGTAAGGAGGTAAAAAGGAAGGGACGATTTTATACAAACCTGGCGATGAAGAATTAGCATTCAAATTCCGATGAATAATACGACTGTTACCCAGTTCCGAGGACCCAATCAGCTCCCTCAACCCCATATTCCCCACCTTCTCCTCCTCTTTTTCCTTCCCCTTTCCATCCTCCTTCACGTCATCATCATCCATTTCCTTCTTTTTCTCCATACGCCTCTTCGGATTCACTTTCTCAAAATAATTCCCATATATGTACTCCGGGGTATACCCGTTCTCCTCATCAAACAACATGATATGCCCATGCCACTCCCAGACCCGATAATCCGATTCGGTCTCCTCATGAAAACCGATACAAATATGATGCTCCCCAATCGTCACAGCTTGACCCGAATTGGGCTTCAATTTTTCAGTTTCTCCGCTGAGAATAGTGCGGACGATCTCCTTTTCAAGCCTGGACTCTTCCTTTGCCAGCTGGGTCTTGTCGGAGTCGTTTTCCGAATCGGAGTCGGAGAGATTGAGGAAGGTATCGGAAAAGAGAAGGTCTTCGAGGGATTGAGGAGTGAGAAAAGGCTGCGGTGGGGTTAGAGGGGTGTGGAGAGTTGGAGGGCGGATTTGGAGGCGGCCCATAAGGGACTGGAGGAGGAGATTATCGAAGTTGGGAGTGGTGGTTGAGTTGAAGGAGCTGCCCATGGTGGCGTAGGATTTTGACTGATGGGGTTTTTGGAGGGTTTTCTGGGTTGAGTAAAGAACAACAAATATCAGAGATCACAAGAGAGATGTTTGGGGAATTGGAATAAACAATGGAGGCCAACGAGATGTCTGGCTACGCCTAAAAAAAAAATCAAAATTATTTTTAAATAACTTTTCAATCTCTACCTAATACGAATAACTTTTATAATATACTTAAAGTTTGACCCTCCGTAAATGTTTCGTCTTCTTTTTTTTGGCTTACTAGCACGAAATGTGACATTTAATATGCAAAATGTTTGTACGTTTCAATTTTTTACGTTTTCATCCATATTTCCATGTTTCATTGTCGAAAATATCATTTTCCTCAATTTTCGTCTATTTTCTCTATACAAATCTGTAAAATGACAAATATACCATCTTATTTAAATAAAACGAAAGAAAAAAAAACAATAAAGAAATCATTGCAATCATAGGCCCAAATTTTTCAAAAATTACAAATGAATCCCAAACAAATAATTAAAAATCAAAACCAAAAACAAAAATAACTTCATCATCTTCCCCCATCCCCGCAACAACTCAAAACATAGATAACTATTTCCTAAACTCGGGAAAGTTTGTATCATTTTTGTTTCTTTTTGACAAAATTCGTTGTCATGAATGTAGAGAACATGAAGGTGTAGCACTCCTTGGATGCCGAAATTAGTCATTTGACCGTGGTAGCAGCTACTTGCAACAATAGTTTGGAGGCTCAGCTATTTGTTGATGCTATTTTTTTGGTTAGTGGACTGTCTTCGATGCCGCTTTCGAAAAATGAAGATTTCAGCCCCTTGCTCTCCTTCTCAGTAATATACTTTAATTTAGGCTTTGGCTCCCCCTTGATTTTCATTTTTCTCATGGTTCATGTAGCTCGGTTTCTACTTCATTTGTGATTAGTTTGTTCCAAAAAAATTGGTGAATGTTGCCAACAATATGAGGGAGCAAACAAATCAATTTTTTTTGGACAAATCCATTGGTGGATATATATTTAATAAATCTCAATTTTCTTAAATATGATTTTCTATGTTTTTCAAGGGGGGTCGTATTTCTTTTTCAAATTGGCTCGTGTGGCCATTTTCGTGATCGATCTTCGTTGAAAAATTTCACAAACTCAAGAAAGTTTCAGAAGCCCATTGTTGTAGCGGGTGCGGTGTGATGTGGTGAAGTCGGAATGGGTGGTTTGCGACAGTGGGAACCACTGCCTGTGTCTAAATTGATGGAAAAAGACAGTGTGTGTCTGCATGACCAGCTGCGTTTTTGGTTGATTTTAACCATATAAATATGTTGTTTGTTCAATTGATTTATGGGAAAGTGTTTGGGGGTTGATGGTGGCTGTTTGTGGTGTGAGCTCCGACGGCAATTGGGTGGTGGTTGGCTAGATGGAGGCTGGCGGTTCCATTTTTATTTTTGTTTTGGGGGGAAGAGGATGAAGTTATTTTGGTTTTGGTTTTGATTTTTAATTATTTATTTGTGACTCATTTGTAATTTTTGAAAAATTTGGACCTACAGTTGCAATTAGTTCTTTATTGTTTTCTTTTTTTTTTTTCTTTTTGTTTTATTTAAATAAGATGGTATATTTATCATTTCACATATTCTGATAAAAAAAATGGATGACAATTGAAAAAAAAATGATGTTTTCTATAGTGAAATATGGAAATATGGGTGAAAATGCAAAAAATTGAAACGTATGAACGTTTTGTACACTAAATACCAAACGTATGGACATTTTATGCTGAGAAGTCTATTTTTTCTTGTCTGCTATATTTCTCTATATTGCCATTGTTTGAGTTCCACTTTGAAAGAAAAATGCATTTTTGAATAGTGATTTTTGGAGAATGTGTAGTTAAAAATAAAGAAAAAAATTTCGATTTACGTATAATATTATTTTATTAAAGAATGTATATTTAAAAATAAATTTAAACAATAAATTTTTGATAAAATGTGGCTCAAAATCATGTGGACAAATAAAAGAATGCCTTAATTCCCAACAAGTAGAAGAAGTACATGATATCACCTCTCAAGAATTATTTTACAATAAAAGAACATAATTATAAAGGATTTTTCGATGATCACAACTACTCTTATTGTACACTAAAAGATACAAAAATATACATAAAAATTCGTGTAGTTGTCTAGTTGAGACCTAAGTGCGTCAAGATAATGATAACACGTGTTGGTCATAAACCTCTTATAAACTAAATCCCAAGCCATTCTTCATTCTTGTGAATTGTCGGAGTCTGCATCTGCCATGTGCCAGATTGTTGATACTCGAGTTTGTGGACTAGAGTTAGCTGAGCTACAAGTTAGAATTTGTCCATATCTTGCTACTTAATTGTGGCCTGCACGCAACCCACATTCGATGTATGCAATAGTTGCCAAGCACACCGGACAATTCGCCCGTGTCGTGCACTGTATTCATGCACTATCATCCAACCTTTCTTCACAAAATAAACTAGCTTTGTCTCGCACAAATTCCACAGACATCACACACCATAGGCATATTTCAGCCAAGACTACAACACGAGGGCAAGGGGTGCCCATGCCATAGCCAATGCCAACTTTAAAGGGCTGACGCTAGGTGTATAAATTTGGGTCGACATGTTTAACAATGTAATGAAATAAATACTAGACAATAGGGGGGGCTTAAAGGGTTTTTCTTTGAGAAATTAATACAAGTATTATTGCAATTTAACACCGTTTTCAACTTCGAAACTACTTTTACCGGTCATGCTAGGAAAAAACGAACGCAGCTTTGTTACCTTCTAAAATGAATAGAAATAACTCTTCTTCTTTTTTCCTTATTTTAAATTGTGATTTTCAACATCTCAAATTTATGCTCAAATAGGTCTACTTTCAACGAAAACAATTTTTGTGATTTTTCTCAGTTCCCAGCCTCTTTGGCAAGTGGTGGTTTAAAAACATGTCTAGTTTATATCACGTGAAACAAGATGGTTCTCAATTACCAACATTTCCAGTATTTCTCCTGCCCTTCTCGTGATGGTCCAAACGAACACTATATGTCCCTATTGACTCACTACCACACAAGCAACAAGAACTTTGGGGGGCAGAGAGAGAAGGTTGACATTAATCATCTGCACCAAAACAAAAAACAAAGAAAAATGCATTCAAAACCAAAGCATTTTTCACATAGCAAGTACTTATGTTTTGATAGAGTTTCACTAAAACTGTATATGATCGAGCCATTGTCTTAGAATGTAATGAGTTCTTTTCATCATCAACCCAATACCCTATGGGACCAACACATCAGCAGTAAAATGAAATTTTGTTTCCAGAGAAAAACTCAAACAGGCAAACAGCTGTATCCTTTATACACTTGTCCAAAATCCATCTTCAAGTGCTCTGCAAATTAACGCCTTAAGCTCTCAACGATGTAGCTTGCATACAGGTCCCTACACAAGGAAAATAAAATGAGAAAAACGTGGGAGTAATCAGTTGAGGAATATTTGATGCATGGAGAGTAGAACTAGACAGTACAATGAAAAAATTATTATTTTTCTTCTTTATTAGTGTCGAGTACTATCTTGTTCGCCGTACTAAACATGTCATTAAGGTCGGGAGCCAAAAGACCTGTTTGCTTTTAGAACATCATAACATGTTGCATTGGTATTTATAAAGCAAAAGAAGGACCACATACATGGAACGCTTGATTGCTTCATAGGCTTTTGTGGCTGGCAGAAACTCGTCGACTGCAACATCCTTGTTCTCATTTTTCTTGTCTGATCGATTGTTAAGAAATTATAAAAAATTTAGAATGATACTGCAATTGCCATTATCAAAATACAGTTATAGAACAGGAACATTTTGGCAAACCATAAACAAAACCATCTTTAAGATTTATTTATATCACAAAAGATACAATCTTCAAAGAAGCGGCGGATTTCAGCTAGACGATGGGGCGGTAGCTCTTTTATGTCAGTGTAGTGCCGATATTCTGGGTCATCTGCACAGACAGCAATTATCTTGTCATCCTTCTCTCCCTGTTACCAAAAAGAAGTTAATATTTTTTGGAATGGTAACAATGAATATTATCTACATTGAAGGTCAAGGAATAATAAATGTACCTGATCTATCATGGGCATGAGGCCTATTGCCTTTGCCCTAAGAAAGCACCCTGGAAGAACTGGCTCCTGTTTCAGTTCATAGGCATAGTTGAGTGACAAGCAAAATCAGCCAATAAGATACACGTTATCTTGAGAAGTTTAGGACATTTTAGTTATCATAGTATCAAAAGGTAACAATCAGTACATTTTATAAACAAAATTCAGTCTGCTAGTTCAGTTAGAGTTAACCACAGTTCACGCACACAATTTACTACCATGCTTGTGAGATAAGAACTATAGTTAATAACTGATATTTGTGAAAAAATTCCAGATGGAAGTGCACACCTGCATGATGACCAAGACATCCATTGGGTCACTGTCCTCACAAAGAGTACGAGGGATGAAGCCATAATTGTGTGGATACACAACTGATGAGTAAAGAACACGATCAACCTGCAGATGCAAACACATTTAAGTACTTCATAAATAACTGACATGCAATAGGTCAAAGTTAATAAGCCAGGTACCTTGATTAGACCAGAATTCTTATCAAGTTCATACTTCACCTTACTTCCCTTGCTTATCTCAACCACCTGCATTGATTAACCAAGTTTCTTGAGAATACGAGATAACAAAGTTCCTCCATAACTTACTCAGGGGAGAAAAGGAAACATAATAAGCTATAAAGCATGAAAACAAAGAAAGCATAAGATAACTTTCATTTACTTCAGTTAAGAAAATTAATTTTACATTACAAGTTAGACAAAATGGGAAAAAAAGGAATCATTACTATGAAAATATAAACATAACATAAGTGCCCAAATGTCACCAAGCTTAGGTGCTTATACAATCTACTTTCAAAGAATAAAGAACAATTGACAGTATTTTGATCTAACTGCATTTGACACTCTAAACTCTTAGACACTACAGCCACTTCCAGGGGTTTGGGTTTGCTAAGATGCTAAAGAAGCATATATGCAATTATGGTTCAGGCAGTGATAAGAAAAAGAAGTACAGAGTTTCATTGGCCTCTAAAACAATAGACTCAGGCAAGATAGAATCATAGAACAGGTTTGGGAGTGCTAAAGCTCCTAATACATATAACCTTAGTCATGAGATGATATGCAACATTTATTCAATCTAATAATGTAAAATGAAAATCAGAATTTTTCAACATTCGTGATTAATTGTCGAATTATGAAAGTTCCTCCTACTTTTACACTAAATACAAGAAAAAAGTTGAAAGTTAGAGGAACTTCAATATTCTTACACAATTGAAAATTATTGGTGCTCCAGGTCCTGCATCAAACAATAAGAACAAAATATTAAACGCATGAATGCCACTTAAGCTTTAACATGAGAGTAGAGCACAAAGTTATATACCTATCTCAAGATCATGCCAAGGATGGGCTGCAACTGTTTTCCTGGACATGGAAGAGAGGATCCTTTCATTAAGAGGTGGATGTGATTGTTTCTTAGAATCAGATTCATCTGGTGTGTCAATATGTGAAGCCATAACAGCAGGCTGCATATTAGGACATAGATCAAAGTAAGCCTCCCACATCATTGTCAAATTACATACTAATTACTAAGAAAGACGTTCTAACATAGAATACAAGCCATGTCAAAGAGAAGAAATTATACAAACTCATTGCCCACCATAACACACACACACACACACACACAGAGTGTACATAATACTATAGCCTACAAAATGTACTATCAGATCAAACCATCGCAGAAAGAAACTATCAAAAAATAAAAAAATAGAACACCTCGAGCATGCAAAAGTACACGCATCCAAAATGTAAACTTCTTCATTGTGAACAAAATTTATCGAAAAGAATCAAAACATCTAAAATCGAGCAAAAAACTACTCAAAACATACACCAAAGACTCCATAACGAAAGATCTATGAACGTGAACAGTAAAAAAATGGAGCAAAAATTTTCATATCCATACGCTTAAACTAGATAAAGATAAAATTAAATCTACACAAGGTTATTTACACGAAGTAGTATATAAAAAATATAGCACTAAATATATCTGAAAATACAAAATATATATCACTAAAAACATCTACAAATCTCGAAGTACATACCCGATCAAAAGCAAGCGTCGGTCAGGTAGAAGAGCAAAGAGGCACAGATCTCAAAGAGAAAAACGGAGCGTAAAACTGAAGCAAGAGGTGATATTTATAGATTCATTTGGCTTTTAGGGAGAGAAAGGAGAAGAGTTAAGGCAGGATCCGGTGCGTTATGCGTTCCCGCTCTGTCCCCTGATTTGCCATTTAAGCACGATCAAAGAAAAATGGGAAATAAGGAAAAACAAATTTACACCATTGGTCCGAACTTTACTCTTAATAACTTTAAAAAAGAATCAGTTAATCCTGAAACTTTATTATCGCACAATCAATTCCTCAATAATGGGAATAAAATGGCCAATTTGATTTAAGATTCAAAAATTACTTGTTTAGCATGACTTTTGAAAAGTGAAAATAGTTTTTGTGACTCAAAAGTTGCGTTTGAATTCATTTGACTAATTTTATGAATGTTCTTTATCTTGTTAGAAGGATTTTTAGAGAAAATTGATTTGATGTGATTTTCTTTAAAAGTACTTCCAAAATAGAAAAATCTTTTAAAAATTAATTTTGAAACAAAAATTAAGGTAACTTTCTCGTAAAACTCTTTTACAATGAGTAAAAGTCATATCAAACGGGTCATTGATTAATTTTATAAAAATACTTCTAATTTGAAAGACTTTTAGACATAATGTGACTTTCATTAAAAGATCTTTTGAAATATTAGCCTCTTTTTGAGTTCATTCTCTAAAAACTCATTTTTTTTCTCAAATTCATTTTTAACATAACATTCTTTCAATAAAATAATTTTTGCATACAAAACTAAAATTTTCCAACATTTTAATGACACATTCTTCAAAACACGTCACTATTATAAAAAGTTTTTTTTCCTCAAAAATGAAACTCAAGGGTAGCCTAAAATTCTTTTAGAAATTAGTTACTATTTGTCTTTCTTTAATTTTTTTTTTTATTCTTATACTCATTTTCAACAATATATTCATACAATCAAATATTTTACATGTAAATTCAAAATTATTTTCTACTTTTTATCATATGTTCTCCAAAAAATAAAAAGAACACTATTTTAAACATCATGTTTTTTTAAAAATTGGCCATAAAAAAGAGGCTTAATTTTCGAACACGTTCTTTTTAAAAAGAGAGAGAGAGAGAGAGAGAGAGAGAGAGATTTATATATACTCTTTTTAACTACAAATTCACATAATAAAATATTTTAAACATAATCTCAAAAAAGTTTCCTACTTTTTAATCACACATTTTTCAAAAAGTCACCATTCAAAACAATGTTTTCCCATAAAATGACCATCAAATATGGGCAAAGTAACTTTCTTAAAAACTTTTCTACAAAAAATGAAAGCACTACCGAACAGACCTTAAATCTCACTAAATCATTGTTTATGTCTCAAAAAACTTATCTCGTTACAAATTTCTTGACATTATCATAAGTTAAAAAATAAAATCTAGTTTCATAAAATTGAACATTTCACGATCATGCAAGGTTTTCACGATGTTGGTCGGTTCTCATCAGACTCATTGAGCAACTACAATAGAAAATTAGGATCAACTTATTTTAAAAGACTAGACCTATTTGTCTCGTAGACAATAAATTGGAGATCAATCGTGCAATTGTTCCATTAGGAAAATAAACTGCGGCTGCCATATGGAAAAGGAAGATTCTCTCTGAGGTGTGGAATATGACATGGTAGGCGTAGGCTACGTGTTGTGCTATCATAGAAAAAGATTCTCCATTCTTATAAAGCATATTCTATAATATAGAAAACATCTATAAATTCAAAGAATAAAAAATATTAAGAACTCAAACAAACTTTTTATATTTAGCTTATGTTTGAGTCATATTAAAATTTTCATCCTCCTTATTCTACTTATTTTCAATCACATATTTTTTAATAAAATAATATTTTTCATTATATCAATAATATTTTCTTCTTTTTTAATCATATATTCTCCATCAATCTACTCTTCTAAAATATATTCATCTAAAATAATGTGGCTCAAACACACCCTTAATACTTAATTTTACTATTCTCTTTTATATCTATAAGCTTTCTTCCAAATTATTATATTATTTTTTCTGTATTGAAAATTGAAATGTTTTAAATGCATTTAATTATAAAGAATGGATTTGATTTCCCAGATTTGAAGAGTCAAACATACTTTCTAAATTAAAATATTAATTTAAAAAGCCTCTTAAAACATGATTTTAAATGTCGACTATTTAAAATAGAAAACATTTTATGCTTAAAGAGTCTATTAAAGATGCTCTTAGAGGGGAAATTAATTCATTAATGCATTGAACCCAAGAAACTAAGGACTTGGACTTATGCTTCTTATAGAAGAACTTATGAATAAAGTTATCTTATATTAATTTTCTCTAAACACTCTTTTAATCGGATAAAATACTTATAAAAATTCCAACTTTTTAATCTTAAAAGTAACTTTTGACTTTTGAAAGTTTTGCCAAACCCGAGCACTAAATTTAGCACAAATATGGGTGGCAATCTCCCAATTTCGAATTGTTATATTTTGTCATTGTATTCAACATTACAAAAGTTGGGTGCCTTCATCTTACCATGTATCATGGCTATTGATCTTTACCATTAATTGTGTAGATAGAGTAAAAAGTCAATATACATATAATTTATAGGGGAATGACTACGCGTACATAATTTTGTACATAATGGTGTCCATAATTACACGTGGCACTGGATCCAACATTTAATTTAAATTTCACACTTTCACATCAACAGTTAGATCTTGTCTACATCACATTATGGACACTATCATGTGGCCAAATTATGTACACTTAGACTTTTCGAATTTATAGATCATAAAATATTGAACAATATCAAAAGAAAGAGAAATTGAGGTATTGTTCATTGTATCATGCAATTTTATTAAAAGCGCTATCAAACGTGCCAAGACAATAGTATGAACTTAAATTTTACATCCAAAAATTTACATGAGATATGACTTTTTCGGATGTAAAATTTCGAAAATTTTTGACGTTACATTTTATGTAAACTTTCCTAATAAAATTATGCAAATTATATTGAGAAATTTATCCTACAAAAATAACAAATACTAATAAAATAATTTTTTTTTTATAGATACGAGTTATAAGTTTTTTTTTAAACGTACGTTTGACTCATTTTTAACTATTTTCGATATCCATTTGGACCACTCGATATGTTTATGATTTAGTTCTCGAAACGAATTTGAAGATGACGTAGGCAATTTGTGGATTCGCCTAGCGCACAATCGTCGGATAAATTTAAAGTTAATATGTTATCTAAATTTTCAAAATACTTGTTTGAAATTGCTTACTTTGACGTACCGTAATATTTAATAGGATTGGCCCGTTAACAAAGTGAAAAATTAGACCCTTATCACTTCAAATCGATTTTAAGAATGCAATATTTCGATATCTTGTAATAACCAAAAAAATCCCAAAAGCTAGGCCTCGGTGACCATGCCACCCATCATGTCCGCCAACTATGCCGGACTATGATACTTACTATGATACTTTAGACGTGTTATGACCATCTCAAAGCCAGTGTCATATTAAGCCCCTGTTTATCTACAATTAAAATAGGAAAATGAGTTTTGAAATAGTAATTTTTTTAAGAAAGTATAATAAAAACTAAAAAGTTGAAAAAAAAATTGAATTTATATGCAAAATATTTTATTGTAAAAATATGTGATTGAAAATGAATTTGAAGAAAAAAAATTGAAATAATGGTAGACAAACAGGGGATGAGTTATCCCATGTTTGACATCATTAAAATTTTTAAAATATTAGTTTGAATAGTATTTTTTGGAGGATATGTGGTTAAAAAGTAAAAAAAAAAATTTGAATTCGCGTACATAATATTTTATTGAGTGAATGTGTAGTTGAAAATGCACATAAGAAATAAGTTAGATTAAAGTAAAGGATGTCAAACATGGACTTAATATTTGGGCCTCATCTTTCAAAATTCAATTTTTCTCATATTTATTTTTAATTACACATTTCTTCAATAGAGTAATTTTGCAAATCTGCTAAAATTTTACTATTTTTTAACTATATGTATTCTTTAAAAATTATATTTTACAAAATATATTTTAAAAAAAAGAGACTCAAACTGGGTCCATTTTACAAATATGTATCCTTTGTTTGAGCTACATTAAAATCAAATTTTGGGGAAAAAAATATTTTTGGATAATGATTTTTTAAAGAATGTATGGTTAAAAAGAAGTAAAAATTTTAAATTTATGTGTAATATTATTTTATCGAAAAATATGTGATTGAAAATAAAATTTAAAAAATACATTTTGAATAAAATGTAATCCAAACATGTGCGTAGTATGTAGTCTGAACAAGGCATGATGCCGAAACCGTGGGAAATAGGAACGAAGTGCATGCTGACAAGTTGCAATCCTCGTTTACTTTTCTTTTTCTAAAACTCATAAGAAACGAAAGATATGTGAACTTTGGAAGAATTGGCGTCGAAGCAACCAGCAACGTGTTGCCGTGTTGGTCCCTCCCCCACTTTGTTGGTGTCATATTCCGCGGTAGACATGAATAGGATTGGTTTATTACACTTCAAATTTATATTTGGTGATGACTATCGTAGGAGGTAAGTCTTTGGGATATTTTGATCCCAAAAGACGTGACGTCCTCGAGCAAGCACTTTCCTTTGTCAAATTCAAAGACCTTCATGTCTAAACACAAACGATTCCTACTCTTCAATTATTCTAAATCAATCCAAACGTCTTAATACAGGACTCTTATATCTTGGAGGACTCTATCTCAATAAATATTATAGTTGCATTATAATTAGACCCGCAATTATAGTGCAATCTCGATACCCATCTCGGATAGAACTCTTAAGGACGAGGATATTCAACTAATCCAATCCTACTGAGAGTCCACTACCTACCTCTATAAATACAAATAGTTTACATAATCCAATCCTTCAAGTTTTCTTTGAAGTATTTGCATTGAAAATTCATATTGGAGTTTGGTAGTTTTGAAGTTTTGGTTCATCACTTAGTGTTTAGCAAATTCATTTTATTGAGTTCTATAATGATTTCTTGGGGGGGTTTCATTTCCTGTTTATTTTCTTAATTATGTGGTTTTGTATGTTTTATATATACTGTTATTTGTATCTATTAAGGGAAAAATGAATTCATTGAAAATCTTATACCTATTTGTAGTTTAATTACTCAATGGATCAAATATTTGTAATTGAGAAAACTACTTTATTGTCTCTGAAATTTGTTGAAGATTAATGTTTTATTGTCAAATTTAGTAGATTGCTAATTAGCCCAGATTCAATTTATCTTATGTTTTATCTATATATGTGTATGCGTGTGTGTTTGTTTCTGTATTGTAAACTACATATAGTAAACTACATATAATAAGTGAGGGTAACTGGTCTTTGACTTGGACGAGCTTTTAGGTTGATATTCGTTGCATGGCCTTCCCTTAGCTATAATGGTATGAACAAATAATACAATTGATTTGTATTATTTTTATATATAAATTTGTGTTGTGAGATAATAATATTTGTTTTACAATAGATTTGGGCATTTGAAGCGATTCCAACTTTGAGAATGAAGTTTGCAACGAAATTTTAAGATGCAATTCTAAGAGTGATCGCTTGGAAAATGCCGAAAAGGTTAGCTTCTGCAGCCATTGATAACGTGTTGGAATCGGAAAAGGTAAATTGCCTTTTTTCTTTTTTTTAAAGTTTAGTGGGGATAAATTGTGGAATTAGCTTAGTGAATAATTAATGATTTGCACGATTTAATA
>CAIGRB010068024.1:0-24852 GCA_903798255.1 Fraxinus quadrangulata
GCAGGGCTTGGGACCTTACTCCACCAGCATAAAGAAAGTCGAGAAGGAAATCAAGGAAATGGCCAAGAAAATTAATGATTTATGTGGTATGTTTCATGGCCCAATTTTGTTTCTTTAGAAAGATATTTTTTTGTCTTGTTATGATCGGGGCATTGAGTTTTTGTCTAATCATTGAACAGTCTTTTGAATACTTACTTCTGAACTCTTTCATTATCTCATGGATTATATTGGTGTTCATTACTTTAATTCTGCCAAGAATAATCAGTTGATTTTTCGCTTCATGTTAGGTATCAAGGAATCTGACACTGGTTTAGCTGCCCCCAGCCAATGGGATCTTGTCTCTGATAAGCAAATGATGCAGGAGGAGCAACCTCTTCAGGTAAATTATTTGATTGCTAACTTTATTTATTCTGTCTATCTTGTTTTACACCCCAAAAGGCCATAACTTCAGCTTGTGATCAGGTTGCAAGATGTACGAAGATCATTAGCCCAAACACAGAAGACGCGAAATATGTTATTAATGTTAAACAAATTGCAAAGGTATGTTAGCTTCCCTTTCTTCTTGACAGCTTTTTCAAGAATTTTGCCCCCATAGCTCAACTAAGGGAAAAAATAAAAAAAGAATCTAGATGTTGATATTTCCTCAGAACCAGACATTTCCAGATTTGACATTTGTGCTTCCTGTTTGTTTTACATCTGTAGTGTAGGGTAAATCATTTCATTTAAATATGAAAAAAAAATTTGTCGTAGTTGTGAATATCTCATTTATTTTAGCACCATTCCTGCAGTTTGTTGTTGGATTGGGTGATAAAGTTTCACCAACTGATATAGAAGAAGGCATGAGAGTTGGGTAAGTTTTTTCTGTCTGGTTTTCCTTTACACTACGAAGCATATCTATGTTATTTGCAGGACTTTGTGACTTGTTATTTGTTGTACTTGATAATGAAGTGTACAAATGCAATCGTTTTGGTAGAAGAATTTTTCTATTTTATACTGCAAAATGCTGAACTGTGCTCAAGTTAATATGTTGATCTATCAAGTGCTATGATTTCCTCATTGCTGTAGTTTTTATTTCCAAATTCGGAATAGTAGTACTATTTGAATATGAAATGCCTAGTTGTATGTATACATCTGAATTAGGGTGGTTCTCAATCTCAACCACGTCCCATGTTTCAGTGCTGCCGATGGTTCTGGAATTTGTCTCTTCATTTGTTTCACCTCCTTAAGCCAAAAACCTATCTTTGCTATTTATTTGGTAACGTGTGATGTAGTAGGCTGGAGCTTCCTCATTGTTGGTAAATGATTCATTTTGCTATTGTGATGCATAGTTTGACATTTCTTTTGTCATTGCAGTGTTGACAGAAATAAATATCAAATCCAGATCCCCTTGCCTCCGAAAATTGATCCAAGTGTCACAATGATGACAGTGGAGGAAAAGCCAGATGTTACCTATAATGATGTTGGTGGATGCAAGGAGCAGATTGAAAAGATGCGAGAGGTTTTTTTAATTGATTCTTGTCATGCTTTGAATAGATATTGGTCATTGATATTACTGCTATATATTATTTGTATTCTCCTGTTCTCTCATCAACTAAATCTATATTTTTGAATAACTCTATTAGAAGATTTCAATTTGAAATTTGATTTGCTTTCATGACTGCACTGTCTGATGGATATGGTAGGTTGTTGAGCTGCCCATGCTTCACCCTGAAAAATTTGTGAAGCTAGGGATCGACCCCCCAAAGGGTGTTCTCTGCTATGGTCCTCCTGGTACTGGTAAAACACTGTTAGCCAGAGCCGTGGCTAATAGAACTGATGCATGTTTTATTCGTGTTATTGGAAGCGAGCTTGTTCAGAAATACGTCGGTGAGGGAGCAAGGATGGTCCGTGAACTATTTCAGGTCAAGTCCTCTGTTACTTTAGGTTGTGTACATGTTCTCTTACATTACTTGCTGTCTGATTATCACCTTTTCCTTGATGCAGATGGCCCGCTCTAAAAAAGCTTGCATCGTGTTTTTTGATGAAATAGATGCCATTGGAGGTGCACGGTTTGATGATGGAGTGGGTGGAGATAATGAGGTCCAACGCACAATGCTTGAAATTGTCAATCAGCTTGATGGATTTGACGCTCGTGGGAATATTAAAGTACTAATGGCAACTAATAGGTAGGTTATGTTTGCTTTTTCTCATTTACTTGTTTTTATTCTTGTCTTAATGAGCTTGTCAATGCCTTTTTCTATTCTGAGGTGTAAGATAATTGACAGAGTAACACAAATGGCATGTAGCCATGCACATATTAATTATCTTAAGCGGTTTATTAGCTACTGGCATTATATTGTTTTATCTGATGCAATTTAAAATTTAGGTTGTTTTAGCACCTGCAGTGCTCATGCTGTTGTGCACTTGTAACCAGTAACCTCCACCCCTTCTTTCTCTCTCTCATGCTGTCGTGCACATGTTGACCTTGGTCATCTTGTTTTTGTTTCTTAATGATCTTCCGGAGCACTGATGGGGCATATGAACTACATAATTATCATTCTGTTTTCTCTGTTTTGTGTCAATTTCTCTTATTACCTATGCTCCACACAATTTGTTTAGTTTTTCTGGGATATGGCTCACTTCAAAGTTTGGAAAAATGTATAACCTTTGCGTGCCTCTATATGATGTTACTTCCCTTTTACTTTCCTTTTCCATTGGTTCTGGGGTGTTCAGGTGGCTCTCCGTTTCTTTCAAATTTAAATCTAGAATTTTTGTTGTTATGTTTAAATGTTTTCTTCTATAGACCATAATGCTGAATTATCTGCTAAGACCATTTTGCTTTTTGTGGCACAGTGGCTTCTTTGTGATTCTACAATCGCTTATGTTTGCTAATATAATTGCGGCTTTCTCTAATTTCAGACCTGATACACTGGATCCTGCACTATTACGTCCTGGACGGCTTGATCGTAAAGTGGAGTTTGGACTGCCAGATTTAGAAAGCAGAACACAGATATTTAAGATTCATACACGAACAATGAATTGTGAGAGGGACATCCGGTTTGAACTTCTGGCTCGGCTTTGCCCAAATTCTACTGGTACGAAATTGAACTCTATAGATATTAATGTTAGGCTTCCGGTAAGTTCTACTGGTACATCTTATTATCCTTGTTTATTTCTCGGAAAAAAGTTGATGGATTATAGGCTTGATTTTGTATAGCATCAATAAACATACTAAGAAAAGATTGCTACCAGCAATTTGTCTTAACTGTTGGTAAAGCATGACTATTTAAGCTCCAGGGGTGGCTATATTTCTGGGCGTATACAAACTATTTCGAGAAATATGCCTGAATGTTATGAGAATTTACATGAATGGAATAGGGTCATATTGAAATTTCATTTTAAGTCCATCGTATCAATGCGGGAATTAAACCATCGAGGAATTTCTTACAAAGTTCAGTTTCGGAAATGTTGTCATGTCTGCATGGTAACATCTGACAAATGATTGATATATTTACTAAGTTGCATCTTCTTATTCAGGAGCTGACATAAGGAGCGTGTGCACAGAGGCTGGAATGTATGCTATACGAGCAAGAAGGAAGACCGTGACAGAGAAAGATTTTCTAGATGCTGTCAACAAAGTCATCAAGGGATATCAGAAGTTCAGTGCAACACCAAAGTACATGGTGTACAACTGATCACAATTCTCCTTTGAAGCTCGATGCAGTTGGGATGAAGGGGAACTTTCATGGATATTCATTCTTACATGCTGTATGTTCCCCGGCTAGCTTGGCTGCTAACTTGATACTGTACCCTGTTATCAACCGTTTGCTGTTGTCACCTTGATTCCAGAATAAAAAAATATTCTAAACGTCTTGATTTGTGCACTACTTTTGTTTCAGCTAGAGTTGTTCTATGATATAATTTAAAGATTTGAATGAATGAAAATTGCAACAGTGTCGTTTTTAAATTACAGCCATTTTAGAATTTTTTGTAGCTGCCTGCTTCTAGATTGAAGATATCATGAAAGGAGATTTTCCGGTTATTCATTTGGTTTTCTTAAAGAAAGAGAGAAATGAGATCCCCTCTTTTTCATTTTCATTTTTTTTTAATATTTGACTCGGTCCAACTAGATAATAATATCTTTTGGCAGAATCCCATTGAACTGATAAGTTAGGATCTATTTGACACAATTGTTTGTGTATAGATTTGAGCTTTTAAAAAAGAAAGCTGTTGATTGATTGGTTCACTGTTAGCAGAACCATGTTTTCCACTTTCTCGTTTGTTCCTAAATGTTCCGTTTGGGTGCTTAGCCTTTGTGTTGCAGATTACCAGAAAGAATAGTTGACCCAGGTTCCCATACTACGTGATAACCCAAAAGATGCAAATCTGATATTAATCAGGTTTAGGGGCGGGGCACAGAACCCTTCGATGCTGATGATTGGCTACTCGATACCAGAACTAGGAAAAGTGCATATGGATTTTGTAGAAGCCTTAGGTTTGGGAAACAGAAAGAGTACCTTGACATTCCAAGAAAATCTCCTTATAAGAAATGTTAAACCTGGGAATTTGAATGGTCTGGATGCAAGTACTCCATCTTCCCAATGTTAAACCAGTCTTATGACAAGAAGCCCGTTCTTGTGATGGGAGAGAGGACTGCATATTATTCTGTGAAAAAGTAAACTCAAGGACTTGCTAAAGGAACATAAGAACGCATAATTTGTGGTTATGGGACATTTCTTATGAAGAGCACTGGCTATATTGTTCCCAACCGTGCCAGTGTTGGAAAAAATGGCTAGTGGGCTACTTTTGTCATAATTTTGAAAGGAACCTATTCGTTCATTTTAATAGATCAAAGTTGATTTGTGTTCTCATATGTGAGAATATTGAAATCTTGAATTTACTTGCCAAAATTGATGTTTGGTGGAATGAGAAATCGAAGCTTAAAGTTGATGAATTGAAAGAAGTTTATGTGTTGGATAGAAAGTGCCCTTCACAGTAAGTTTATGAAAGCAAAAACTACTTTATATATGATTACACTTTGGAAGAGTGTAATCAAGTACAGCATGGAAGCTCTCCCCACGTGTGTGCACAGTGGGGGTGCAAATTACGGATTGAAAAATGCCTCAGTTTGCAAATACCTTTTCCCTTTATCACTGCAGTTGTTCAGTATTTGAAATATTATATTCTGCAAATCAGTTGTTAGGTGTATTCACGCATGGACAGCTTAGGGTTGGTAATAGGCAGTTAGGGAGGTTTATGGAATCACATCTGGAACATCCCAATCAGAAGTACTTCAGGATAGTGTATTGCAATGATCTCGTTCCAAGATTACAGTGACAATAAAACTTTCTTGTATATGCATTTTGGGATATGCCTATACTACAACAGCCTGTTATTTCTGTTCACTTTTTTCATTTTGCTTTCCCTAGTTTGTGGTCTTTTCTATCCTTTGTGATTCGATTCCTAACACTTGAATATGTGAATGCTGTGTGGGAATTTATCAGAATTTGGCTTGGGCTGGGGTGGGCTAGGGTTGGCTCCAGCTCACCCCTCTCTCCGCTACTGGGCCAGAGTACAAGGAGTCTCGGCTCACAGCTCAGTAGATTATTTAAACTCTGTACGGCTTGGAAGAAGGGACATGTTGAGATAAGTCCCTTATAATTGACTCTTATCTTTCACTCAAAATGATATGAGGTAATGTAAAATGTTCTCGATTTGGATTTGCAGGCAATGATCACCATATGCTTTGATAGATGTCTTTGTTCATACGTTTCTCTGTTTGAGAATTTTTTTGTGATGCAGGATCGTATTAATTTGACAATGAACAGAAAGAAAGGGAGTCAAGAAAGAGAAGAATCGAGGGCAAAGAAATCATTTTTTTCTTGCTCTGAATTACAATGAATAAGCTCTTTATTTATAGAACAAATAATCTAAAAGCAGCTAAAAATAAACGATCTTCTAAACTAAAACTTTATCAAAATATTCAAACTAATCTAATCTAATTAAAGTAACATATTTGGAATCAAACTCTAATTTTTAAAATCCTATCTAAATTATATCTCTATCTTTATTTGTATCTCCATCAGTTTATGTTCCATTTTTCTTTTCGGGTTAGTATACAAAGGTTCTCGCATCAAATTTTTTTGTTGTGGATTTCAATACAAGTTCCATTTTCTTTTTTGATTAGAGTTTGTTCAGTTTTATTATTGAAAGAGCTATATCTTAAAGCATAAGAATAGTTAAATATATTCTCAGTGAACCGTCTCGACTAGGATTTTCTCCTTTATAGGAACAATCAGAAAGCATTTGAATTTTATCTGCGGTTGAAATAATGCAGAGCATTAGGAAGAAGGGTGAAGACCTTTTTTCAGCAATTCTTCTGATGCAAAAAATTGACTCAATTTCAGCAATTTTAGAAACTAATAAAACAGTCAAGAGCGGAAAAGGATTTTCTCTACATTATGTGGCTTTTATTGCCTGAGATCAGTTTAACCATGGCACAAGTACAGTAGAATCATATCATGCGTGTAACTGCTTCATCTGTTTGCCTTCAGTACAAAATTTATGAAACAGTAACCTATTTGTTGTCATTTTAAACTGTATGACTGGCTTGGATCTTACTAAGGTCCAAGGTTTTTAGCTTTGCTACTGATTCTATATGTCCATTCACAGTATGCAATTCGCCAAGCCTCTAGAGGGTACCATAATTTTTTGCAAGTTTTCAGGAGGAGATTCACACAAGAAATTCATGGAAATTATTGAGAACAATATATAATGAGAAGACCGTTAAACTGCTCCAGTTAGTTAAGAAACCTGGCAATTTCAGCACGACGCCTTGCCTGTTCAGCAATCACAGAAGATTTTCTCCTATTTATCTCGAACTCTGTTGATTGCAAGCCCTGTAGAGTTCTCTGAGAAAGCAACCACTTGGCCATCCTGTCTTCCTTTCTATAATCCCTCTTAGAGGTAAAAGCAGTCTGTCGAAACAAGTTATTAAAACTGATAGAATTTAATTGTTTTTAACTTGGACATTCATCAAGATTTAACCAAAAAAAGCAACTTGGCACTGACCTTCCGATCAAATAAGAGTTTCCAGGCTTCTCCAGTTAAAGCATAATGAACTGTGAATTTGATAACATCCAAAGGAACAAAAAAGACAAGGCTACACAGCCATATAACACCTGACTAGCCCCATCCGATGCCTCTAATTGGAGCAAAGCTAATATTTGCATAGACAGCAATCAGTGTAGCAACCTACGAGAGAGAAAAAAAATTGAATCTATCAATTTCTTACACAAATCTTGTTTTTCATTGTCTTACTGCTGTTGAGGTTCAAGTTTTGCTGGTCAACTTTGCAACCCAATTGGCGAAAAAAATCATGGGGGAAGATGAAGTCTGTACCAGTTGAGTCACAACAAATGCACATATCAACAGGGTTCCAGGCCTCTCAAGAAATGACAAACTCTGGCTGCGTGTAACAAAGATCAACGCCTGACTTATAATACTGACTTGCAAATAAACTGCTGATGAGATTTCTTCTGTTTTGCTCGATAGAGACCTCACATGAAAATGAGTCTGCAGTCAAGTAAGCTATATAAGAAGGATGATATTTGAACAGAATATGCAACTTTTTAAGAATGATTAGAAACATGAAAGAAAAATTTGTAGCAAATCTACCTCAAAAAAGTTGGTGCTATTTGCTAGCCAATAGAATAAGACAGTAACTAAAGCAAGGTAGCCGCCAATAACAATGCCAGTAGCAAATATCTCATTGAGCTTCCAACTACCTGGTGTCGGAGATGGTTTTACACGATCTTTTGAAATAGCCATTATCGTTCCTACAGAAACATAGAAGTTTTTCATCTGGGGATCTACAGTATGTAAACATAGAAATGGATACACATTTCAGCTGGGCATTATTAAGGTTTGATTATCTTTATTATTATAAATTGCAATGACATTAAATTTGTTTCTATTCAAATTGCCCACCATGCAGTGGTTCCCATCAGATTCTTATTTCATCTCTTTATGAATCTATTAAAAGGATAAAGTTTATGATTGCTCTGTGCATTACCATCGTTCAGTATTGCTATTATCAGAACCATGAACGGAGGGAAGTCATATTCCCATATCATTGCAAGAAGTGCATAACCAAGCTGAAAAAAAAAGATAATTTCCATTAGAAATACCATTATATACAAAGTACTTGAAACAAGACATGTCATAATAAGATAGAGCATACCACAATCCGGATAGTTATGGAGATCGCATATATCTGCACATTCAAGAGAGTAGGTTGTTATCAGAACAAACTCAAGAGTAAAACTAAATGGTATTCATGTCAGCCATGAAGGTGACACAATCAACATGAAGTCCATCCCACATTTTATGGACAAAATTATAAAATTATGAACTTATTATACATTTGTTTTTATGACGAATTCAAGTCAACTTAACTGTATAATTTTTCATTCTCTGAAATATAGCTCGGCTAGTTAAAACTGCACTAACAATCACACTTAACCCTGATTCCGTTAAGACAATATCAGCAGCATTCCTAGCAGCATCAGTAGCATCAGCAACTGCTATCCCTATATCTGCTTTCTTTAGAGCAGGCGCATCATTTACACCATCTCCAGTCATTCCACAAAACATGCTTCTTTCCTTGTAGAATTTTCACAATTTCATATTTTTGTTCTGAAAGTTATATAACAAAATTACTGAATAAGTATCAAACAATTATGATTATTGACTGATAATATACACACTGAAATTAAAAAGAAAAAAGAAAAAGTTCAGAGAGAAAAATCCAGTTACAGGAGATTAGGTCCCTGAGATCCATAAATTTGGTTTGTAGTTATGTAAACCTGTACAACATATCAAATGGAAACCACAAATATAGCTACTGCATGAACAATTTAATTCATGTCCTCGAATCTTGTAAAGCACACACGGTATTTAAACTTCAGCTAATGTTTGCTTGGACCCTTTTGGACAAATAGTCACAGTACACCTGCTCAATCCGTGTGTAATTTTGGATTGATGGGGCTATACAATTGGTAGTATGTTTCTGGATAAAATTTTAAAAAAACGAAGATAATATGAAGACATATAGCTCAGTGGACAAAAATCAGTGCTGCAGAAATTGAGTCTGGTCTGTTTAACCATGTAATTATTGTATAAAGTATGCAGAAGAAATCAATTCTCAAGAATTGCTAATGCTCAACAATCCAGTTTCATATCTTCGTAATACCATAAAAATAGTGGGATATTGTAGTCTGCTAAACTGCCATAGATTGTCCAATTTCTATTTCAATTTTCACCAAACAAGTATTGCAATACCTTCTTAATTAGGCTTGTTTATATCTAACACCTGTTCGTTTGTACCGCAAGTCAAGTTTGCTAGATTAATAGCACATTATATTTCCATTATTCACTTAAAGCATTCACTTTAAGTGACAAAGAGAGAAACAAAGGAATGCTGAGAAAGAAATTAAGGACAAACCTTCGAAAAAGCCACAAGCTGCAACCATAGATTTCTTATAGTTTTTGTGTGTAGAAATCATATGATAAGGATTTCTTTGATGAATATGAAACATCATTTAAGAGGTCAGACACTGTACACAAGATGTTAGCATTTAAATATTTTCTTCAACATGCTACCTCACATGCAGGTGAGATTTATTTTTCAATTAAAGCCTAACACGTGCACAGTTAATTAAATGGATGGCGGCGAGACTTGAAGCAAGGACCTTTGTCTGCCTTGATACTATGTTGAACCGCTAGATTTAGTATGGCCAAATGAAGATTACTTAAATATTATTTTCAGCACATGTGACAACATATAAGTTTTGAAAGAACACACAATTGTATGGCTTGATTATCTTCCTTATTCTTATCTATGTAAAATATCCTTAAATTTTCATGTTTCTTTTGCTTAAAAATTCCCTGACACACCATGATCTTTTTCATTTCCAAATCCCTCTACTGATGATAAGTTACTGAGCTGTAATTCACTGACTACATTCATCATTCGATAGCAGAGATTACATGTAAGACCACTGCAAGAGAACGTAAACCCCTCTCAGCAAACTTGTTAATAATTGTGTGCACATTTTCAGCTATCTCCTCTTTCTCTTGGCACAAGTTAGGATCTGGACTTGAGATCAGAGTTAAAGATCTTAATGTTTTTTCACGTTAGGACACCTTAGAAAGAGTCCTAGTTCATCTAAGAAACTAAATATTACAGATCCTCTCAGCAAGAAACTTGCAAAGGGAAGAGATTGTGATAAAGGAATCTTCTCGTTTGAGATATAAACTTCCTTAATTGGAGAGATAGAGAGTTAATGTACGTAGAAAACTCAAAACCAACAAAAGAATGAAGCATTTATTTGCCAAAAAGATAACATGCATCATGATGCAGCTAATATATTTCATGATTTATTTTCTGAAATGGGCCCCATAATATCATTTAGTCTCCCAGAAGGGGCATTCAACTTGATAACTTGCTTGTGAAGTATCATGAAAGTATTACTGGTTACCATTTCTCCTGGTATGATCATCAATTGTCAATAATCTAGTCATACAAGATAAAGGGATATCCAAGCTAACAGTGAATCAATGTGTGGTACCTGTTCAGGAGCTCCTTTGCTAGCCCGGTACCATTTTCCATCTGAATCAATGTACGTGATTGCAGTACGTTTGTCCACAGGATTAAATGGAAGGAAATGAATTTCCTTAATATTTACTCGTGCCTGTGGATTGTTACCCAGAAGTTAATTAATCATTATTCCTACTCATTTTGCTTCACAAACTTAACATACAAATGAAGAAAAAGATCTGACTCCAATCAGAATGTTTATTTTCCTTTACGTCCTTTGGGTCATTGAGCATGTTAATAATTGCTGTATCAATAGCATCCTGATTCTCCAGCCTTGATGCTCTTGCTGCAAGCAGCACAATCATGTCTATGTCCATGTATTTGTGAAGTACCTATTCACGGAAGGATTGTTCTGTACTTATTTGCAGACTAGATTTTCTGTAGGATATGAAGTCATATTTTTTCGCTTGCATTAAGTTTAAGAAAATATAAATGAAGTATCTTAGTATAAACGATAATCCCTTCTTTTTATAGCAGCAAAAATTCTCTGGTTTCTCGACTCGTAACATTGATACATCAAGTTATCTAATAAGTTAACGCACTAAAATTAAAACAGTCGTATAATAATAAGAGCTTGTTTCTAAGCGAAAATATTGTCATTTGATTTCTTTTAAAAATGACCCAAAATCATTTCTTTTAAAAATGACCCAAAATCGTTATATCGGTGGCATTAGATTTGTTCTTCCACCTTAAATTAGTAATCCCAGTAACGTCAATGAGGCTATAACACACTCCTTAAATATTCCGCAAATGATGAATTCAGATATTTAGGTGAATTTCATCAGAAATGGTTACAGTAGAATCAATAGTTCTCTTAATCCAGTCTGAAGAGATAAATAAAATTTAAAAAATGATTTTATTCCAATGCAAACAAACTATAGCTAAATAATTTCCCAATGAAATCCATGATGTGTTCCCACAATATGCACTGTGGCATCATAGAGTGGTTATGTTAACTTAATAATATCGCAGAGGAAAAAATAGAGCTCATATAGTATGTTTCCAGAAACCAAATAAAATGAAGAAAAACAATTACACGTGCACTCAGTTTTCATACCTCTATAAGGCTTCGATCAACAGTGAGGCGATTTAATGTAAGGGTTCCAGTTTTATCACTACATAGGACATCCATTCCAGCCATTTCTTCAATAGCTGTCATCCTCTTTGTTATAGCACCCTGAGGAATCTAAATTTAATTATCTGAAGAAAGCAAAGAATTATTGATTCTTTGATTTTTTATTTGATTTCCTGAAGTTAGAAACAAATTCTCTTTATCTTTAATTTGCTTTTATATCACGGTATAGAGTAGGTTGTCTTAGAAGACAATGCAAGATAATCTGATTAGCTTCTGTTTCTCACTGCATAACTTGTCTGTAAATCTTCTAAGGACCACTTCTTCAAAAAGGTTGGTTATATTTCAGAACAGAGCCCATCATGAGTCATACCTGCTGAGAGAGTTGATGAGAACCAATTGCAAGTGTAGCCGACAATACCATTGGCATTGCAATTGGTATTCCGCCATTTAAGAGCACGAGAAGGTTATTGATTCCCCTCCTATATGAACGATGCTGTCTAGGGAACATGACAATGATTTCAAGTATCATTCCAAAAGCTATATAGCAAATGCAGAAGTTCCCAATAGCTGTCAGGACCTATAGAGAAGCTTTGTTACTTGTCTTAGGACTTTGAAGCAGTTTCCTACTAAATATTAATCAATTAAGAATTCTTTACCATCCTTTATCTGGCATAATGTTAAATTTGATCATTAACAAATCACGATTGAAATATACTTCAATTGTTAACACGTTATATTAGGCCATAACCAGAAATTGCAGAATAAATCTTTTGACAAATTCAATAATAACCTTCTGGAAATGACCAGTAACTTCAGTGGAGTCAACAAGGTGAGCGGCTTTTCCAAAGAAAGAGTGAACCCCTGTAGCTATTACTATAGCTTCAATTTCACCATGTTTACAGGTTGAACCAGAAAAAACTTCATCGCCTGTCTTCTTGGTCACAGGCAGAGATACTCCGGTGAGAGCGGACTGCACAAAACATCTCGATCAAATTATGCTAACAGGTGTTTAAGTAATTTCTTCTAGCATAATATGAGCTGTTAAATTAACCGAAGTATTTGCCTGGTCCATTTTTAAGGGGTCTCCCTCAAGAAGACAAGCATCTGCAGGGATGATATCACCCAGCTTTACGCTAATGATGTCTCCTGGTACTAGAATAGCAGCATCTTGTTCTTGCCACTGTCCATCTCTTAGGACCTGCTCAACAAAAGGGAAAATTAGTAGTTAGTTCTTCACATAATGATCGGGGGATGGCTCATCCACAGACACCCTGATAGCCCAAGAGTTCACGACATACAAAGATCTGGAGTTCTAGTCTCGCCGTTGCCAATCTGAAAATTGTGCACACATCAAGCCTTTGACGAAACGTGATGGGGAGTCTTGAAGAGTAATTTAAAAAAATAATTCCCTATCTAATTGCTTAAACTTTTAGATGAGGTGGTCCAACAAAAATGTTGATCTATTTGGACAAATGGTTGAAGAACCCTATCTCATGATGACTAGGGAAGGGTGAGGGTAGTATAAGGGAAGCACTGAAGATTAAGCCAAAGAGCATGAGGTTTGACTTTAAAAATCCGTGAATATCTTTTAAATCCAAGTTCCTTCAGTAGTTATTATAGGATAATACCAAGCATCTAACAGTCTGTCAAGTTTAATTAAATTAAAAACCTTAGTCTTTGGAGCCAAGCATGCTTTTAGTGCTGCTGCAGCATTCCCAGCATTATTTTCCTCTATAAAACTAATAGTTGAATTTATCAACAACAAGGTAATAATCCCAATGAAGTCCTGCGAGTCCGAACCCTACCCCTGAAATATCATTCGAGGAATTAGTTAGGCAAACAGATACTAGATAGCAAGCATAGCAGAATGGGAAACTTAAATTTTCTGATGATTAAATGGAAGAAAACATGCAAGAAAAGTTTGTGTTTCAACTCACTCCACCATTAGCAAGAGCTATTGCCATCCCAGCCGCAGCTTCCATCATCCATGACAAAGGATTCCACATGAAACAGAGAAATTTTAAGAATTTGTTTTCCTGCGGGTGAAAACACATAATTTGTATTTGGAGATTGTAATGGGTAGATAATTTATCAATAAGCATGCTATACATATATGCTACATCGAACTCCATTTTTCAATTGACTATCAGAAGAGAACAGGCTTCAAATAAAGATTTATAACTCAAATTGACTTTGGCATCAATGGGAAAAAACTTTATGAGAACCAACTGGTTACCTGTAATTTTTATCAGAAAAAATCACTATCTTTTACTCGGTCTCTCATTCTCCCGTCATTGTATTACTGACAGAGTAAGTCTATCTCCAAGCATCTCAGGAAGACTTCCTTGGATAATTAAAAGGTCTCAAGTTCAAGAAACTCTATAGAAATTATACAGGATGACTATTTCTTGAAAACGATCACATTATAGTAATTGAACAAGTGAGAAACTGTATCCCATATCCTCAACAAGCAGATTTGAGTCTCTGTGCTGCACTATCTTTTTTACAAATATGAAATCTATTCTTTCTCTTCCAGTTTCAGTAAAAATCTTTTAGACGAATATGAGTGATGGTGGAATCCTGCACTCTTGCTTTGACATCTTGTATCTCAACTTTTTTATTTATTTATTTTTTTTCCCTATGAGAACTCACTGGATTCTCTTCAAGCTTGTTTGAGCCAAATATTTTTAAGCGTATCTCCACATCTTCCAATGATAGTCCTGCTTTTGACGTTTTTAGTTGTTCAAAGACTTGTTCTAGTGGCAAACGCTCCTGTTGAGACCATAAATTGCATGGCTTAGTTGCTATTGTGGGGAGTGAGAAGAAGCTACAGGGACGTTCATGTATTGAACATCTTACCAGATCAATCCCCTCTTCGTTGAAATATTCAGGACCTAACAATGGTTTCTCCAGATCTTCAGCCATCTTCCAAGTTTCAAAACCTGAAATTTGGAAGAACAAGACTAAATTTGCAAGAAGAATAGGAGGCAATATAGACAAGACAAACGTATCATTTTTAAGTTGAGGTCTGGAACATTAAAACCCAAATTTTTCAATGCAAATAGAGACAATGCTTTAACAGATTAACTGTTGAACCACCTCGCCTTAGCTTTTTTAATAAGATGGTTTAACATAGTAGAAGGGCATACGTTCAGGTGGCACCACTGCCCAATTATGGAAAATCCACTTGTTGAACCTTTGATGAAAAAATTATTCTAGCCTACATGTGACAAGAATTGCTCAAGATCCACAAATAAAGAAAATAAGGTTCTTTTCTAATAGCTTAAGCTATGAGGTGATGTGGTTTAAAGTAATAAACTCTAGAAAAGCACCAAGAGGCTGAAAAAAGGAAAAGAAATAACTCATTCATATTGGAAATCAATGTTAAGTAAAGAGCTTTAGGATAATTTTAGAGACAAAGAAGATATCATAGGAGAGGCAAAGGCGATCCATTTCATCAGAAGGAAAAAATAAACCCCAAGTAGTGCTTTCTTTTTTCAGGAGAGAAGTACATATATCGCTTAAAAACATCTAACTCCACATTTTTGAACTAGAATATAGCAGAGGAAAGCAATTGGTATTTTGACGTTCAAGAAAATTTGACGCTATTGCATCGAAAAAGAAGTTTGAACTAAATTCCAAAGACACGGGCATAAAGATACCAATATATTTCGTCGGAGGAATATAAAATTTATGAACGCACTATTGTCAAGCCATCAATTTCTCATAATCGGGCGAGCTGCGAAATAAATACATTGGAATGAACACACAATCAGACAACTCGCTTCAACTTAAAAGCACAAAATGCGTAAAAAAAAAAATAAAAAATTCACCGCGTTATTATTGTAAGCACATCTCTAATTGCCTCGATTAACCCATAATTAAAAAAAATAACAGTAACATTAATCACTGGAAACTATAAATTCACTTACTTGTACACTAACTCGTGATTAATCCTTCTCAGTTTCGAGTGAATTAAAGGGTGCCCTGGCTCTGAAACTCCTACAATTAAGGAGATCACAGCTCTGATTATAATGGTAGCACTTAGGAATTTGACTACTGGTTACGAACCACTCATGCGGGTTCAGTGCTTGACTATTGGATGGCAATGAAAATTCAATAAGTGATATTTCCATTGCGTTGATTGATTGGGTTGAGAACGGAGGAATTGGAGATGAAGAAAGTTGTTGTTAACTGAGTTTCAAACCTAACAGTTACAAGGATCTGTCCTTTTAACTGTGATTCTCTTCTCCCGCCACCGAACGGAAGTTTAAAATTGGTTCGCGTTGATGTTGGGCCGGGGAGTGAATTTTGGAACTAGTCCGGTTCACATTCAATTTTTGCTGTCCACTCAATTAACTATTTGACACATTATTTTAAATTAATATGTCCAAATTCAGAAGTTTCAGGTATTTTATATAAAAAAAAAAAATTTATTTCCTCTTTATGATTTTTGTTTATTTGATTATAAGTTTTCGAATGCAATTTTTCAGATTCAAGTTGTTTTCGCCTCCTATTAGATTAAATTGGTTGAAATGCCTCACATTAATGATTTTGTTTTAGTATATATGTAATTTAATCTTTAAATTAATAATTTTGAGTTATTATATATTAAAATTCAGATTGTATGAATTGGATTGAGTTAATATATATGAAAAATCAACTTTTGATTAATTCAAGTGATGCTGCAACGTATTTGTGAAAATGAGAGTGAGTAAATAAAAACTCTCCGTCACTTTTTTTTTAAAGTCTCATTTAACTCATTTGATGATTCCTTTTGATCAATTAAATAGATGTATATACATGTGTTTCTGAAAATTTAAATATGATTATGAAATTTTTTTACATTAAAAAATGACATAATATAACACTTTATTTGTAATTTTCCATATAAATTAAGATGTTAAAACTTGAAAATGACATTCTCTATCACTTTTTTTTTAAAGGTCGTAGTTTATCTCATTTGAATTCTTTATGATCAATTAAATAGATACATACCTTCATGTTTGCGAAAATTTAAATATGAATATGAATTCAAATCTTACTTTATATTAAAATGAGACATGATGTAACACTTTATTTGTATTTTTTACACATGAGTTAATTTGCTGAAAATTAAAAAATGACATTTCGCCACTTTTTTTAAAAAAAGTTTCACACTATTTCGTTTGTATTCTTTTTGCAGATATTGATAAAATTAATGTATTTATTTGTTATGGAGACAGATGTAACAAGATAACGAATGTAAAAGTGACAAACTGACTAAAATTATCATCCTGATGGATTGCACATACAAAAACTCTCATTAAAATGTACATATTACATTTTTAAGAAGTTAAATTTTAACATTGTTAAAAAGAGATTAAAGGCCAGTTTTATTTGACATCATTTCGATGGAATTGGAAATGGAATTCTATCTTTTTCCAAAATGAGTGTTTGATCGGCATCATTTTCTTGGCAATGGATTTTCTTGCTTTTGTCTCTCACACACGCCAATTCAATGATTTTGTGGAAAATCAATTCCCACCTCCAGTTTACATTTTTAATTTTTTTTTACAATGAAAATAAATTTTATCTCCAATTGTAACCAATTATATCCATTTAATAGCTATTTTCATGTAAAACAAAGCCAAACGAATATCAAAAGATCCAAAATTTCAATATTTTCCATGTGAAAAATTATACTAATCAAACACAATTAATTGGCAATTCTCAAAAAAATAATTCTAGGCAATTCAATTATCTGTAATTAATTTTCTTTCTACCCAAATTTCACTATTACAACCAAACGGGCCCTAAATTATCATTATTATCGCTGATATGCAATTTCATCAATAAAATAATTGGTGTATCCTTGTATTTACACAAACTAATTTAGTCAACAATTTTATGAGGTCAAAGTATAAGTCACTTCATGTCACTTTTTTCTTAAAAAAAAAAAGAAAAAGGGACTTATATTTTTTAATAAGAAAGTGGCATATCATGTCCCTTTAAACCAATATTCTTGCTTTTAGAGTTATTCAAAGTAGTTTCTATTACAAATGACATAGATACAATAATTGTCTAATGAGAGACTGTAGTGCGCACTTAATGTCAGGTACAAGCTATAGCGGTTGGAAATGAGTTTATAACATCAATCAAGTGAATGTCGTAAGCCTAAAAAAAATGCACAAGAGAATAAGATTGAAGGAGCACATTATCTAAACGGATGCAAGAAAGAAATTGTTCGCTGTTGTATCTGAATGTGACAATGTTGAAAATCCTAGAGAATGGTGAGTAGATACTAGTGTTACACGCTACATTTGTACTGATAAGCTGATGCTTTCTATTTTTAAATAAATCAATGGAGAACAATTGTTTATTGCCACAAGTTCGAAGGTTGAAAGATAAGGGAAAGTGACTTTGAAGACGACATTCGGAAAAAAGCTTGTCCTTACATTTGAAAGAATCTTGTATTTGGGTCTTTACTTAGCAAAAATGATTTTAAGTTGATTTTTGTATCAGACAAATTTATACTTATCAAGAATGATTTGTATATGGGGAATGATTACCTTTGTGATGGAAAATAAATGTCCTCACTATTGTACCAAAATCAAGTAATTATAATAAAAATTATAGTTCTGCTTATATGCTTGAGTCTTTTTGTTTATGACATAATCGATTAGGACATACAAACTTTAAATCTGTTTGTAAATTAATTAACTTAAATTTATTGCCTTCTTTAGCATTGATCCTAATAATAAATGCGAAGTTTGTGTTGAGACAAAGTTGGCTAAAACTCCATTTCATTTTGTTAAATGAAATAAACCTTTAAAATTAATTCACAGTGATATTTGTGGTTTGAAATTTGTGCAAACTAGAGGTGATAAAATGTAGTTCATTAGTTTTATTGAAAATTACACAAAATACTGTCTATTTACTAAGAAGCAAAAATGATACCTTAGATATTTTTAAACATTATAAGAATGAAGTTGAAAATCAATTTAGCAAATGAATAAAATTATTCATAGTGATAGTNTTCATTAGTTTTATTGAAAATTACACAAAATACTGTCTATTTACTAAGAAGCAAAAATGATACCTTAGATATTTTTAAACATTATAAGAATGAAGTTGAAAATCAATTTAGCAAATGAATAAAATTATTCATAGTGATAGTGGAGGAAAATAAGGAGCACAGTTTGAAGAATTTTGTTTAGAATCTGGTATTATTTATCAAATAAAAGCAATTTATTCACCTTAGTAAAATGGTGTTGTTAAGTACAAACACCGAACTCTTGAGGGGATGGTGAATGAATGGTATGTTGATAAGTTCACACTTGCACCAAAACTCGTGGATGAAGCTATCCTTCTAACTAATGTTATTCTTAATGAGATACCACAAAAGAAAAATGATGAGCTTTAGGGTGCTAGTAATTTTATGTGGCTCATTGATGGCCACGCGTGTGCAACATGAGCTTTGGGGTGCTAATACTTTGGTGTAGCGCATTGATGAGCTCACGAGCACCTAACACGTTGCATTACTTGTAAATTAGGGCAACTTATTTTTTACATCATTATAACTCAACAATCTAGACTAATCTGATTAATCGCTTGATGTTAGTAAGGCCAGGTGACTAAATTAAGATTAATGTTATTTACTATTGATGTGAAAATAGCAGTTTAGGTGGCACTAAGTGTCATTGAACGATAGGTAGTCGTTAAGAAAGTGCAAATCTCAAGTGCACGGACTACGTTCAAATGATAAAATAGACTTTTTGAGTTCGAGTTATAGATCCCTCGAGGAATGATTAATTTCAATTACACAACTTTGATTAATTTAATTCTAAAAATAAAAAGAAATACACGCAAATAAAATTATGATTTTGAAAATGAGAAAATAACTAAGAACTATACGAAAATAACAAAACATAAAAATCTTAGAAATTTCGGAGGAAAACATAGTTGTGATTCATGGTTTTGCTTAACCGTCGACTATTTAATTTCTGCACAAGCCAATTAATAAATTATTCATTTACGATGTTAGACCCGATTTTTTAATTTTAACTAATTACCTCTCTCGAGCAAAATTAACTTTAATTAATTAATTAATTTAACATACTATATTTTTATGTCGATTAAAACCAAACAACTGCATTAAATCTTTGTGAAAATAGCTCAATAGGTCACCTATGGTTATGAATATATCTCTATCCCCTATAAGAATCCATGATTTCTAGTATTTGATCTAAAATGTACAATTTTCATTCGAACGATGTAGAAATCACTAAACAAAATCATTCATTGGCCACATAGGATATTTTTGGTAGTCATTTTTCAAACCAAATAATGCATTTTTTGTCCGTCAGAGATCAAATTCAACCAACGTTTTTGACTTTTCCTCTCACAGCCCTCTTTTTTGACTTCTTCAACAGTCATCTTTTTCTTCTTTTTTGCTGAAAAATAACTACCAAACAGCCACATAAATAAAAATGTAAGAAATACAATAATAGATATACATGGAAATAAGTGTTTTAACATTAAAAAACAAATATTAAAACTAATTAAAGCTAATTTAACTTCAACCATAAATTCCAACACAAATATTTAGGGGACTTCATTTAAAAAGTCAAGTCAAAGCAACTTTTTAGTTAAAAAGACAATGAACTATCTTTTTTAGTTAGATGACCTCAAGATACAAAGAAAAGAAAAATACAATTTGTAAATTACTAAAATATCCTTGTATGTAAAAAGACATAATATCCTAATTCCCCTTTCAATTTCCATTTAGCCCTAAATCCATTTTGACTTCCTTTCTTCCAAAATTGGATCAACAACTCTCTGCAACTTTTTTTTATCATCATCCTCTCTTCTTCATCAATCCTAAAATCTACTATTACCATCATCTTAAACACTCACTTGGTTGAAGTAAGTAATCAAAACTTACAATATTCTTGATGTGCATTTGAAGAAGAAGAGAATGTAATGTTAAATTTCAATATTTAGGCTACTTTCTTTTTTAATTTTTCTGAATCACATGTTGTGATTTGTGTGTTATCCCTCTTGTTTTTTTTTTTTTTTGAAGTTCTTCCTATTGAATGTATGATAAGATAATGGATAGTGTAGGCTTCTTTTGCAAGACATGTAATTTAATCTTATTTTGATCCTACTCCCTGCATCGCTTTCTGATATTGTAACCATGTGTAAGGTGAAATGAAAAGAAACAGAAGAAGACCAAACAAGAGTTTATTGCAAAATGAAAAATTCAAATTATTTTTGTTGGTTCGAATATGATAATGGTAATTTATTGTTGAACTCTTATTTCAGTGGAGGAAATGAATCTGGTAAGAGAACTGGAGAAAGACTTAAAAGTCGCAAATGCTATTCTATTTGATGTTGTACTGTGAAGCATACATTTCATTTGTTCGTCTAGAACGACTTACATATCATTTTATAAAAATCATAACGACTTACATCTCGTTATCAAGAATGTACAAAGTTTGATATCTGATGAAATTTTACAATTTTTATGTTTAATTGCAATTATGGACACCATGGATATGTTATGGATTCAATTTGACATCTAGTTAAATATGAGCAGTCAGTTGAAGACATTTGAGAATGGAAATATGCAGTGTGATTTGTCGTGATTTGTAACTTTGTTATTTTGTACTTATTGGAAGCACAAAATGATTTATTGAATTTTGCAGCCATTGTGTTATTTTCGCTTTCGTGCTATTAGAACAAAATTAAAGTCATTTTTTGTCGTCGTGTTTTTCACATTACAGACAAATGACTTTTATATCGTTATAGTTGACGCATATGTCGTTCCAATATAAAAAATGCATAGATTTTCTTAATGACATTGACATCGTTCCTGAAACATAAAACGATATTGATGTGGTTCTAGTACGAAAATTACACTAATTTACATAACGATATTGAAATCGTTCCCCAGATATAAAACGAAATTGATGTTGTTCCAGTATGAAAAATACACTGCTCCCAAAATTTTGTCTTTAATTCAATTGAGACATCTTCTCATATAATTTTAGAAAAACGAAAACAAATCATAAGTATCAAACTTACGAAATAATATAACGACCTCTTTCGATCGTCTTACGTATGTTGAAGGCATGCTAGATCGTTGTGGACGATCGAATCTTTATTTTTAGCTAAAACAATATAATTATCGTTTTACATGTAAAGAAACGATATCTATGTCGTTATAGTTATTATTTGAACTGGAACGATTCAAACTCGTTAAATTTGTACTAAAACCATATAGACGTCGTTACGTTATTTTATGGTTTTGATAAACGATATGGACATCGTTATGTTATTTTGTGGGTTTGATACATAACGATGTCCATATCGTTTCAGTATAATTTTGACGATATTGATATTGTTTCGGTTTAAATTATAACTAAAACGATACATATATCGTTTTAGTTTATATAAAACGATAATTATATCGTTTTTGCTAAAAACGACGATTCAACTGTCCACTACAACCCAACATGCATTCGACATATGTAGGACGATCGAAATAGATCGTCAAGTGAGTTCGATCTCACTCAAAAGAAACTGTGGGAATATTTGTGTTCTCATGACTATATAAAACCTTCGAACTATTCCGATAGAAATAAAGTATCTTCGTTCGTTCTTTCTAAATCGTTCGAGTAACATCAACCCACTTGATGAACTCTTTCGATCGTCCTACGTATGTTGAAGGCATATTGGATCGTTGTGGACGATCGAATCGTTATTTTTAGCCAAAACGATATAATTATCATTTTACATGAAAAGAAACGATATCTATGTCGTTATAGTTATTATTTGAATTGAAACGATTTCAAAATTGTCAAATTTGTACTGAAACTATATGGACGTCGTTATGTTATTTTGTGGATTTGATACATAACGATGTCTATATCGTTTCAGTACAATTTTGACGACATTGATATCGTTTCAGTTTAAATCATAACTAAAACGATACATATATCGTTTTAGTTTACATAAAACGATAAGCATATCGACATAAAACGATCCAACATGCCTTTGCTGGGTGGTTGTGGATGATCGAATCATTATTTTTAGCCAAAACGATCATGAAAAGAAACGATATCTATGTCTTTGTAGTTATTATTTGAATTGGAACGATTTAAACTCGTTTCATTTAAGACTAAACGACATATATGTCATTTTAGTTACGATTTTGATTGAAACGAGTTCCAACTCGATCAATTTATACTGGAATGATATGGACATCATTACTTTGTTTTGTGGGTTTGACATTACAACGACATCATTGTCGTTTTATATGTGGAGAAACGACATATATGTCGTTCTAGTTACGATTTTAACTGAAACGAGTTCCAACTCGACAAATTTGTACTAAAATGATATGGACGTCGTTACTTTGTTTTGTTGGTTTGACACTACAACGACATCATTGTCGTTTTATATGGGAAGAAATGACATCTATGTCTTCGAAGGATCTATGATGCAATTAATTAGAGGACTCAGTTGAAGAGGGCGTAATAGTCATCCGGTGCGCGCCTAAGCCTGCAAAGATGGCGCGCGCCCTGTTTAAAGAATGACATCGATGTCGTTATTAATAGTCATAACGACTTCTATGTCGTTACGAAAATAGTGAAGTAGTGTATGTTTCATACTGAAACGATATTAAAGTCGTTTTTTGTTATGGGAACGATTTCCATATCATTATGAAACTCAGTGAAGCAGTGTGTATTTCATACTGAAACGATATCCAAGCCGTTTTTCGTTACTAGAACAATTTCAATATCGTTACGAAGATCAGTGAAGCAGTGTGTATTTCATACTGAAACGAAATCGAAGTCTTTTTTTTGTTACGTGAACGATTTCAACATCGTTAGGAAAATCAGTTCACTTTTCGTATTGGAACAATATATAAATCGTTTTGTGCTTCAGGAACAATTTCAATGTTGTTATTAGAATGATTGTGTATTTTTTTGCTAGAACGATATTAAATACGTTACGTGTCACGTGAAGGAAATGTATGTAGTTACATGAATATGCACAATATCAACCTTGTTTAACAGAGTGCCACAATTTAAACATCTTTCTAAAAGAAATCAAACTTGGTAATAGCCATCCACCTACCATCATTCACCACATAATAAAATTCTGAAAAATATACATCACAACACATTCGTAATCTAATTGTTCATATTATCAAGAAAATTCCTAATTCTGATCATTCTATAACCAAATAAATGCATGAGTAAACCATTTAGAAAGGAAAAATCTAATACTAACCAAGGGATGTATGAATTTAGACATATCCTTACTCCTCTACAACCAAACATGCTCATACGACCAATTTGAATTGTTTACGATGATCTTATACTATTCTTGTGGCTTCCTAATAATTGAAATATGAAATGGAACTTTTGGCTTTACTTTTCCCACCACGTTAACTTCTTGAACACTTCCTGGCCCACCTCCTCCACATTCCTCTTTGCCATCAACCCTCATCATTTTCACATCACTCTAATCTTCCTTATTCTACAACCTCTTAAATTTACCCGGCTCGCATCAAACGTCTCAAAAATATCGTCGTTCACACTCATGAGCCAATCGTACTCTGCATCATCATCTAACTCAATGTTTATATCATCCGAAAATGCAATTGGCTTCATAAACAAATTTTTCGACTCCTCAGTCCCTTTAGCAAAATTCCAACTTCTTATCCATTTCCTTAACGGAGTTCCCGAATTCTTGAAAATTATTGTAGAAATGGAAGTCTCATTCAGAAGGTATACCTCCAGATGAGCCTGAAAGCTTTGCTATTGAAATGGGTAATAGACCTTTGTCGCGAAAGTTCGTAACGCCTGTGATTTTTTTTAGTCTTCATCCTCACTTTGATCAATCTGCATGATTTTTGTGCTAAATCTTTGGTTTTAGCATCAACATCCTCTTTATCACTTCCATCAGCATCCACGTCTGTGGTAGTAGTTAGACTAGTTGAAGCATTTTTCCCTCCACTAGTCGTACCAATATGTTTGAGATTAGATTTTGCTTTTCCAGCGTCATCTTCATCACTTTCATCAGTAAGCTTTTGAGCAACTCCCTTACCCACCCGACTTTTCAATTTCTTGCTCCGGGTGGCATC
>CAIGRB010068046.1:5544-19663 GCA_903798255.1 Fraxinus quadrangulata
TTTTTTTTTTTTTTTTTTTTGTCCCCCTCTAATTTCGCGCACATTATGGAGCATTTTGAAAGCTCACAACTTATTGTCATTGTCATGGAAGGACTCAATCCATCAATAATTTCTTATCTGAGATGCACTATGTTTGGGATCAACTTGCTTCCCAGAACCAGAGTTTATAGATGACAACAATGTTAAGAAATTTTCCGACCATCGAGATCAGCAACACTTGGTTCTCTTTCTCATGGCCTTCACTAATAAATTTGAGCATGTTCGTGCTGTTCTTCTTCACCGCAATCCCTTACCTACTTTAGATCAAACTGTTACTAAATTTCTTTTGGAGAAAACTCGTCTTATCCCTCGCAAGATGACCTCTACAGATGTTGTCTTCGCCACTCTCAGAGGGCCTCAACCCAACAACAAATGGCATCCATCTAGATCTTTTCAACCTAACAACAAATGGCATAGATCTGGATCTTCAAAATTCTGCAATTACTGCAAGAAATTAGGATACATTCTCTTGGAATACCTAATTTGGGTTTGCCAATTCTGTCAGAAGCAAGTCCCTAGTCATCTTCAGGGTGATTGTTTCCAAAATCCCAACAGATATTCCCAGTAATACATATCTCATGATGCTCCTTCTAGATCTGCCGCCACTACTGCTGAAAGTTCATCATTCACTACTTCCAGTGAGACGTTTTCTGCCTCTGACATAAAGAAGTTTTTGCCCATTCTAGTAATCTACCTTCTACTGCTATGTCAATCACATCAGGTAATTCATCTTGGTTCTTTGACTGTGTGTTGTAATCACATGACACATGATTCCACTATATTTGCCACCAAATGGCTTGCTAGTCATACTCCAACTATTCAAACTGCTGATGGTTCTCCTATGATCGTGAGTCACATTGAAAAAATCTCGACATTAAACACTTCTCTTCCTGATACTTACTATATTTTCAAACTCACTCTCAATTTTGTATATGTTGGTCAATTATATGACTTCATTCTAAGTATCGTCTTCTCTGCTTCTGGTTATTGTGTGCAGGATCCAAAGACGGGACAAACTCTTGGGATAGTTCGTAAGGTTGGACTACTCTTTGAGCTCATCAATCTTCACCTTCCATCATATTTCTCCTCATCAGTTCAGACAGCAGCCCCAGTCTCATCTAACATATCCGTCAGTCTCTGGCATTCTCGTCTGAGTCATGCTTCTGTTGATCATCTTTAATCTTTAGCATCTAGTAGTCATTTAGGACTTGTTAATAAAGAAAAATTTGATTGTCTTCCTTGTCAACTTGCAAAACAACCGGCATTGCCATTTCACAAAAGTGATTCCTTTTCTACTGTACTATTTAATTTGATTCACTCTGATGTTTGTGGCCCGTCTCCCATTGCTACTATGAGAGGCTCTAGATATTTTGTCATTTTTGTTGATAATTACTCTCGTTACACTTTGATATTTCTTATGCGTAATCGATCTGAATTATCTCAGTTGTACTTTGATTTTGCTACTATGGTCAAAACTTAATTTTCTTGCAATATCAAAGTGTTTCGTGCTGACAAAGCTGTTGAATACATAGATTTTAGAGTCCTTAACTTTCTTTGCCAACATGGCACTCTTCCTCATCGTTCATGTCTAGGCACTTCTCAACTAAGCGTAAACACCGAGACATTCTCAATATCATTCGTGCTCTTCTCATATTTGCTTTGTGTCCTAAATGTTTTTGGGTGAAGCTGCTCATATAGCTGTTTATACCAAGAAGCTCTTACAGCCGTTTATACCAAGAATCGCGTGCCTTCTCCCATCATTGGAAATCAATCACCATTTGAGCATCTTTATAGTCACCCTCCTGACTATAACACTCTTAAGGTATTCAGTTGTGCTTGTTTTATTCTTTTTCAGCCTCATGAACGTACCAAATTAGAATCTAGATCTCGACTATGTTGCTTTTTGGGATATGATATTGAATACAAAGGCTACAGATGTTGGGATCCTTACTCCAAACGTCTCCGAATATCTCGTCATGTTATTTTCTGGGAACACAAGATGTTCACCTCCATATCCAAGTTTCACCTGCCACATTACAACACCTCTCTCATATTCACTGGCCTCTCCATAGATCTTTCTCTTAACATGCTTGAGACAAGCTCTTCTTCTGAGTCAACATCTCCACCAACACATCCTATCTCTTTCTCAGATATGCCATTACTAACTAACATGTCTACAGATCCTTCAATTGAGTTATCTACCTTACCCTCTTTTGAGAAACTTGTCTCTTCCAATGGATCCGCTCCAACAGTTTTTGATCTCCTTACTCGACGAAGTGATCGGGTAAAAATTCATTTTGTTAATCTTCATGACTTTATTGTATTTTCTACTATTCTTTCTCACTATGAACCTCAGTCTTATCGTGAAACTAGTTCTGATCCTCTTTGGTAAAAAGCAATGAATGATGAACTACAGGCACTCGAAAACACTCATACATGGGATCTAGTGGACCTACCAAAAGGTAAACATGTTATGGGATGCAAGTGGATCTACAAGATCAAAACTCACTCTGATGGGTCCATTGATGAGTACAAAGCTTGCTTGGTAGCTAAAAGGTTTACCCAAGAGTATGGGATTGACTATGGGAGACATTTACCTCGGTTGCCCGCCTCACTTCAGTTCACAGCCTAATTGCAGTTGTCGTCGTCCGTCATTGGGAATTATTTCAAATGGATGTAAAAAATAATTTTCTTAATGGTGAACTCACCGAAGAAGTTTACAAACTTCGTCGGGCTCTTTATGGTGTCAAGCAAGCTCCTCGGGCTTGGTTTTCCAAGTTTAGCACAATTGTTGGAGATTTTGGGTTCACTTTCAGCTCATATGATTCTGCTGTTTTCATTTGCAAAATAGACTAGGGTATTATCCTTCTTCTCCTCTATTTTGATGATATGATCATCACTGATGATGACACGTCCGAAATTTTGGATCTCAAGACTTATCTCAACCAACATGTCAAGATGAAAGATCTTGGAAAGCTTAGTTACTTTTTGGGACTTCAGATCACATCTAACTCTGACGGATATTATCTTTCGCAAGCAAATTATGCTTCTGATCTTCTTACTTGAGCGGGACTCATAGATAGTAAGACATGTACCACTTCTCTAGGGCTCAACTCTAAACTCACCCCTATGGATGGTACACCTTTGGATGACCCAACCTTGTTTCGCCAGTTGATTGGTACTCTTGTTTATCTTACAGTTACTTGCCCTGACATCTCTTATGTTGTCCATATTGTCAATCAATTTCTCTCTACTCCTCGCACACATTTTCAAGTACATCAAAGGAACCTTATTTCATGGTCTTCATTTCTCATCTCACTCTTCACTTGAGGTTCGTGCTTACTCAGATGCAGATTGGGCATGTAACCCTACTTATCATAGATCCACCACTGGTTATTGCTTATTCCTTGGTTATTCTCTTGTTTCTTAGAGCGGTAAGAAGCAAATAGTAGTCGCTCGATCTAGTACAGAGGCTGAGTATCGAGCCCTTGTTGATAAAACTCAGGAACTTCTTTGACTTCTCTGGTTACTTGTAGACATGGGCATCACTCATACTACTATCACTATCATAAGCTGTTATAATCAAAGTGCTATCCAAATTGCTCACAATGATATATTCTATGAACGCACAAAACACATTGAGATTTATTATCACTTTATACGTCATCATCTCACCTGTGGAACTATTAAAGTATTATCAGTTTCTTCAGCTGATAAAATTGCTGATATCTTCACTAAAATGCACCCTCCTATGCGCCTTTAGGATTTAGTTTCCAAATTCAAATTGGTCTCCAATTTACCACCTTGAGTTTGAGGAGGTTGTTAATATGTGTGTGTGTGTGTACACACAATGTACATGTTAGTTAATCTCATATTGGCTAGAAAGGGAAACATTACTCTCAACTTAAACTATAAATAAGATGTCTCTCTTATAAACAAATCACACTATTCAATACAATTCTCTTCTATTTGTATTGTCTTATTTTCTCTCTTATATTCAACTTGATTCACCGATCATATTTCAAGTAGGAAAAAATAAACCACCCGTATAATACATTGAACTCATTATCATATTCTAGGAAACAAAGAATAGAAATCAAATCTTATTTTACTAGGATAATATCAAATCAAAAATCCTAACAGTTTTAGTATCACAATTATCCTTCTTGGACAGTTGCTAATATAAGCAATATATAAGGTGACAAAAAAAAAAACCTCTCGATGGCTTCATTTCAGATATTTTAAGCTGGCAAGACGTGAGGCGATGGCTACTTCTACATTTGGGGGGTTAGCATCATTTTATAATTTGCTTTCTTTAATTAAGTTCCCAAATTATAATTGAACAAGACATAATTAGAAAAATATCATATCAAATCCAAACCCGACATAAATGGTTGGGAGAATAATTAATTAAATGGCCTACAATGTAGTGAAACAAAGGGTGCATGGGGCAGAAAAGACTTTGTATTCAATCCAAAGCAATCTTACCATCACTTGCCCATATGAGGAAAACAATTACTAAAGAAAAAGAAAGTGGAAAATCATATATAGCTAAAAACGAAAAGAATAGAGAAAGAAAGAGGAAAATTATGGATACATGCATAGAAAGATAATTGTTGGGGTGGCCCTTTTATTTTTCTTTGATGTACAAAGTGGAAGAGTAATGATAAGGAGTACTCATGATGTCATCATGACGAAGCATCTCTTTTTTATCTTCACTTGCCATCAACTCTATACATATATACAAAAATTATCTCATATCCATGGTGTGCAGGAGTTATCTTGCTCACCTTTTAATTGTCAAAAATTGTAGACTTGATCGCTGACATGGCACATATTTCATCCTACCCATCATGAGTAGGAGACCGTTTCTATATATAAAGTTGAACCACTTTCTCCTGCACTACACAAATTTGTAAATTTGTAGCATCTTTATTTAATCAATTGAGTGGAATTGAAATTGGAAAGTCTGGTAGGATGCATGAAAATTGATGATGAACTATCTCCAAAAGCATCCCATGCATTATGATTACGAGGTTTCAATTCTTCAACTTTGCTTGCTCCTTTTGTAAGGGTAATCATAATGCATGTTGCCTTGGCTGGTTGAGGTCATTTTTCTTGATCACATCCCCTTTATTAGTGGATGATATTGTAAACGTACATATTCAATTTGATGCCTCACGTGATTGATTTGGATAGGAAGTAGTAGTGCATTAAAGCCAAACCAAGAGTAACGTTATTCGATCAGTCACCATAAACTAAAGAAAAAAGTGGGAATCTAAGAGAGTTCTAATACTTAAGAAATTTTATCCAATTTATTGACTATGTGAATTCGTTAAGAACAAACAAATTGCACGGATGGATTTGCAAAATGCCATACGACAACATCTCATTGGATTTTGCACTGAAAATAAAGTTAAAATAGTCAATTAGGTACTGTCATATCAGCGCCCGTAAAATTGTCTGTGTAAATATCATTTCTTATTGGTTAAACCCTTGTGATGAGTGGAATGTTTCAACTATGCGAAATACCATGCAAAACACAAAATGTCCCAAACTTTGTTGTTTAGTAAAGTACCCTAGTTGTCACTCTCTCTCATACACACACAATAAGGAGAGAGAGAGAGAGAGAGAGAGAGAGAGAGCATGGCGAACGGGTAGCTGGAAAAAGGTGAAATGATCAGCTTTTCAGGAGGAGAGGCTGCAAAGACATGGCCTGTGTCCCATCTCCCCAGATAAAATATCATATCTTTCAAGTTTATGTCTATTTCTTAACAAAATTAACTAAAAAATTCATTCTTGTAAAGAATATTGTTAGTGTTGAACCCAATTAAGAATATTTAGGAATATTTGACAGTTGACAGAGTAGTGCAGGGAGGGTGGGGGGCACATGCCTCTTCTGTTCTGCTCTGTTCTGTTCAATCGAATGTTTTACTAGACCACGTCTTATTCATCTCTTCTGTTTATTGGGTTTTGGGAAACACAATCATGCATGCCAATGTCCTTCTATTTATTTATTTAATTATCAAGATCTATTTTTTTTTTTAATAAACAATTAATTAAAAACATTCTGTAGTGCAATGTAGCCAAATATACAGGTATTTTTGCCATTATTTATGCTCAATTACACCATGGCATTCATTAATTTGGGCTGTATCTATCTCTTTTCTTACGTATTTTGTCGTGTGGTCCTGATTGGGTTATATATGGTGTACAAAATTATTGGCTTATATATGTATTGTAATTATTGGTTATATATTTAAATTGTCAATTATGATGACTTAGGAAGTATTCATAGGAAGATGCTAAAAAAAATGGGAAATTTATTTACAAATATATTTGTGGGTCAAAGCATTTGATATGATAAAGTAATGAAGTGTGTTTTACAATTAATGTTCCTAATCCAATCCTAGTTTCCCAATTTGTAAGTGCTTGAATTGAAAAGAATATGGAACTTGGAAGGTAAAATAAATTGAAGCCAGAGCAACAAATTGTATGGAGAGGGTGTTAAAGGAAACAAAACTATCAAGAAAAGTTGACTAGTTGCTGTGGGAGTTTGACAGTGTATTTACCTTATAGATGAATTTACCTTCATTGAGAGAGATGTTACTTCGTATATACATTTGGTTCTAATAGTTATTGAACAAATAGTATGATTGGATAGGTCCGAGTTAACTTGAAGGAGATGAGACGAATGGTTTCAATATTAAACACTTGGTTATGCATCATGGAGACGAATTGTCGAAGGATGATGTGGTGTCTATTTGAGAGCAAATCGCTTTGTCACGGGAGAATGGCATGGCCGAAAAGATAATATCGTTTTTTGGACTGACGGGATTAAAATGCTATGTCAAAGGAGCCCAACTTATTGACCTAGGACAATGTGGGATAGGAAGAGCTTCGACTTAGGCTGATTTTTATTGTGTTTCGTCTTATTTTATTTTATCACTTAATTTTGTTATGGACATTCATTGCGTGGTTTTTCACGGTTCTTCGTTTTGATGAATTTGACTAAGTCGATCCATTCTCGAGTTCTGCATAATTATTTAACGAGTTTATAACATTCTGATACTTGTTCTTTCTCGATTTCTTGGATCAATAATAGATACACACAAATTTCTGCAAATTGCTAATCTAATTCACTTTTTCCTTCGACAAGCAATCATGTCTGATGTATTTTAGTTTCAAATGCAAAACCTTTCAGCAGCATACAAAAACCTAAAGATGTAAATGAAGAAAATAAATACCCCAATCCATTAGTATATAATGCTCTAATAGAAAGCTAAAAAGGACCTTTTGTGAAATCAGAAAAAGAGTGTAACTTGTATTGTAATTTAGTTTCTTGAAAGAATGCCCCAAAAGTTGTTAGCTGGAAAAACCTCCATTAGAAAACAAGCAGAACTTGTACAGGTACTATATCTTATTAATAAAGTCAAGATGAAAGAGAAAATGACATATTACAGTGACCTTAGGAATTAAAAAATAAATAGATTTCTATATAACTGACTCACCATCATCTATCTACCCCCTTGCAGCTATTCCGTCCCCTCGAAAACTGCCAAACCAAGAGAATTAAATACAAAGTGAGATTTACAAGTTTCATTCTCTTGTATATTGTCCACCTTATATTAATACTTATATGTCCAATGGGAATCTATGTCCTAATTGAATCTCAAACAGGTTCATGGCCTCAACAGATCTCTCTGAAGAGTTGAAATTTCAAGAACTTCCAATTCATGGCTTACCCTGAGATCCAAGATCAGTTTAAAAGGTTTAAATCTCAGTGGAACTGGCGGTTTGGGTTTTTGGGGTTTTCGACATGACCATGTTTTCTGCAGAAAATACATACAAACACCTGTTTTGTGGTGGTTTTTCAGAGGGTTTTGGTGTTATGAGTAGTCAAGTACAAGGTTATGATTCTTGTAGTGAAGCTTGTTTAGGATCTGATCGATTAGTTGGTCCATTAATGGCAGAAGACCAATCAAGAACTGGGAGTATTAATGAAGCAGGATCAAGTTCAAAAGATGTTCAACAAGAGAAAGATGAAGGGTGGCTTCAATTGAGTATTGGTGGTTACACAGGCCGTGAAAAGAAGAAAGATCGGGCAGATCAAAGCTCTCGAATAGACGGCCATCTCCCGGTTGAGCTCGAGCTTCTTCCAAGTAGTAGTGGTAGTACTTCAAAAATTAGGCCATTAGCAGCTCCTATGCTTAATGTATCAGAATTTGCAACTCCTCGGCCTGTTATGAATTTTTCAACAGCCACTGATCATGGAACCTTATTTTTCTTGCAACACCCGGAAACTAGTTCAACTTTCCCTTGTCATCAAGAGATTAACTGGGCATGTAGGCCCATCCCAATTAACATAACATCTCCTTCAACTTCTTTAATGGCACCGGGTGGTTCTTATTTTCCCAGGCCATTTCAAGTCCATCCCGGAATAGATATCCCCGGGCCGAATCTAGATTTCAGAGTGATTCAGCCACCTCGGAGACCACATTCCGGCATATGGTTTATATTACAAGCATCACAAAATCAGTAAGTACATAAACTAGGCCGAGAAATCAAATTAATCATCAATATTAATTACTTTGCAGCAGCACTATTTTCCTTTCTGTGTTTTTGTGTCCCTACCTTGAAGCTTTGTTTTCTTACGACATCATCATATTTAATGGACCTTTTTTTTTGCATTGCAGAGCAAAAGAACCATATTTGCCTCAGATATCCAAGAGCTACTTGAGAATCAAGTAATTTATTTTCTTCAGTTCCTTTTCATGTCTTTTTTTCTCCTTTTTCATTCCTAGGTCTAAAAATCTTTGATATTTCTCAGAGACGGAAGGATGACAATTCGATTGGTCAAAAAATATCTGGTTAATAAGCTTAGGCTGGAAAACGAATCAGAGGTACGTACGCCTCGCATTCCATCCTTTTTCTTTTTTTTTTTCTTTTTTTTATTACACTGAATTTGCTATCAGAAATTGTTTATGATCAATGAGTATACTTATTGTTAGTTGTACTGTTTTTATTATTTGGAAATATGACCTTCGTCTGAATAGTTAACAACATTCTCCAAGACATGAATTGGTTTAAGAAATATATGACAGAAACAGCAGAACTAATTATAAGGGCTTCCATTACTGATAATTCTAAGAAAACATCATGGTTGGTTGGTACGATGTGTATTTATAGGTAGCACTCTTCTCTTTTTGTATCATTATAGCTTAAGCTGTTGCTGTAGTTTAGCACAAACAAGGTCTTTTCTTATTTTGAGAAATGCTTTAGAATTGCGAAATATCATTTTAGGGTTGGAGTGATGATGATGATGATGATACACGAGGAGTAATGAACCAAAGTAAATGGCTATACTGTTTACTCCTTTCCACTTTGTTACTGAGAAAGTGATGGTTCCATAGAAAAATCTGAAGTTAATGCTTGAACTAATCAGTTTATAGTTGCTGGAAATACGAGCAAAAGAAAAGAAACTTTTTCTTTTCTTGTAATCAAGTAAAAGATCAGTAACTTTTCTATTGATCCATTAGTGCTTAAAAAAGATGGAAATAAATTTATTGGATCTCGAAACCATTCCCACACATAGGTTCATAAGAAACGGCATGAATTTCTTCAATTTTTTCATGGTAGTGCAAGTGTTCAGTTCAATGAGAAACACAGATTATATTTGTATATTTCTGGGAAAGAACAATTTTTTTAGTTTTAACAAAACAATTTTTTTCTAGCTACACTTTTTATGTGTTAAATAACTAGTCTCATTATCTATCACTATAAGAATAAATATGAAAATTAATTTTGGATTAGGGAATGTATTATTTATTTCAAAATGGGGGTTGAATGTGTGCATAATTAGCTGCCGGGTTGGACGAGCCAATAACTCGAACGCGTTCAGTCTTTTTTTTTTTAGCAAGAATCGCAGGCTTACCTTATCTTCTAATTGTTCATTTTAAGCAAAAGAGCAACTAATTAAGCTAGCTTAGTGCTTTAGAATTAGTCTGGTTGTTTTGTGTGGAATTTAAGTGCCATGCATGCACTGCAATCCAAGTTTTCCTTATTGTAATTCTAGCAGAACTAAAAATCATCTGGTGAAGGAAAAATTGATAGATACTTCTTCCTATGAACAGTTGATTTTGAGCTAAGGATTGAAAATTTAATAAATCTACTTCATGTTAATGAACTAAAGTAAGAAGAATTAGATATTTATTTGTGTAAAAGAAGTTTGAACAAAAGAAAAAAAACCTCCTTTGTGCTATACTTTGACAGCCGGATATCAAGATTTTTCTTCTCTAAATTTATTTAACTTTTGCTATAATCTCATTTGCTTATAGTTAAAAGTGGGATCCATGAATTTGGCTAATATATTTGTTTCTTTTATTCAAAGAACCGCAAGGATAGAGTTCAATTAATACTCAAATCCTTATAAAGTATAACTTAGGATGAAAGTGAGTCAAAAGAACATTTACAACTTAATATACATGTGTTATATATCTTGGAAAGCAAGTTTTTACATAAAATAGATGTCGACATTAGGTTTTGATTATATATATATATTATTATCGTTGTTGATGGTTGTGAAAGTTGAGTCTTGTGAACTGCGTATCGAATTGATGACTTCTATGATGATTATAAATAGAGTAAGGTTATATTTTAGTGAATTTATTGAATGCTTACGAAGGAAGAGTAACAATTGAAAACCTCTTCTTTACTTTTTTGTGGAATTAATTAGTTGCATTTCTTATTGGTGTTCAAATTAATAATACTTTAAATAATCTTCTTCAATTCCTTAGCTAAAGAAAACGAGTTTAGCCTCTCCTTGACAATCATTATTTGAAAATTCTTTTTTCTACACATTCATTTTCAATTACACATTCACACAATAAAATATTCTGCATGTAAATCCAAAAAAAATCACCATTCAAAATATATTTTTTTTTGCGAAAAAAATAGCCATCAAACGGGGGCTTAATTAGGAAGCTCGCACTTTGCTAGGATGTGATGACAAATACATTGACTAATTTAATTATTTTTTCATGCATGTCAATGTTGCTCATATATTTTAGCATTAAGGTCAACTCTTATTGTTCAATGATTTGAATGCATATAATTCCAATCATAGTTCATACCATTAAGTAAGGAAAGAGAATGAATTAATATATATAACTTATTCAACAATCAAACTAAACAGCTATTTATACCTATATTTATAAAACAACATATTCTATCAGCCAGTATATTAAAAAGAATTTAAATGACATTGGGCCTGAATTATTGATTAAGTCAACATTTTTTGGTTAATTTGTTAAAATCGTCTCGAAATGTATGGCATGCATGATCGAGTTTCATTTCATGAACGCATATTCATACATCCATATTATATTGAATTGTAAGGTCTTTACCGATATATTCTATGAAAATTCGTCCTTACCTAATATGCTTTCCCGAAGAAAGGTGGATGATGAAAGATTCATTCGAGTTACGGTATGGCACAACAAAGAAGCACTTCTGCTAAACTAAAGAGTGCATAGATAAGAGTCTCCCTGTATTAATTCTGTGAAGGGTTTCTGTAAGTGTAGCGGAACTCTATTATATTTATTTTGGGTGGGTAGGAATTAAAATATCAAACTTTACAATATGAACACGATTTAAATCAAATCAAATCAAAGTTAGGAATAATTATTTTTTCGGCTGGCTACGATTACGTGCACTGTTTTCATTCTAACTAGGTACATTACTATTATATTCTAAGCTAACATAATAATGATTGTTACTCTCACAATCCGTGAGCAATAATAAAAGCAAAAAGGTAGGTATATGCATTTCTCTTTCTTAATTATCATAACATTGACTTTAAGGTGTAAAAACTAATTGATTTCAGCCCTTCGATAATTAATTAATTAAATTGAATTTAAATATAAGTAGTTCGTGCACGCGTGTGTGTATGTATATGTGCATGGGTTGGCGCATGGTTTCGTCATGCTTTCGATTGCTTTAAGTCAGCCCTTCAGCAGCTTATGTAGGCCCTTTATCGTCTTTTCCCACTATTGAACAATAATGGGTCCATCAAAACGTAAGTGGTGCACTTCGATGGAATTAAAAAGTTGATATATATGGCCTTATTGTTACATATATTTACATTAACCTTCAAATTAGGGTTTCTTAATTAAAGATATAAGGAAATGTATAGTGACGAAACTAGAATTTTAGAGTTACGGGGATAAATTTCATAAAATTTTAGTTGTAGGAACAATACTACATAATTTTAAGAAATTTTTTGAGAATTTTGTACAAAATCTTGAAAAATGTAGTGCAAAATTTTGGATTTAAAATTTAGTGTTGGAGCAGATGATCCCACTGTAGATTCGCCCATGGAAACATAGTGTGACGGTGTACAAATATATAAAAGTTAGGTAAAATTATATAGAAACAAAAAATACGTATATATTAATGTGTCGTGTCGCACCTTTTTCTTTTATTTTGTATTTAGTAATATATAAATTAATAACATATAGTATTGAAACATTGTCTAAGGTACAATGATATTGGCTTAGGAGCAAAGTCTGAATGGGTCCCTTTATATAATTAAAGTCGACAGAAGTTTACAATCGTGGGTTGGACGTCTTCTATAGTATAGGTCTGTTTCAAATGCCATTAACTTTTATATATATATGCATGTACTTGGATATATTAAAATATTTTGTTTGAACTTTGACTTTCTATCCATAAATCCAAAGAAATTATGAGTATAATTTGACTTTACGAAGCCGAACACGATGATGAACTAATAGTAACAGGGTTGAATGTCACGTGTTTAATTCTCATGAGCATCAAAGTAGACTTGTCTCCTAAGAGATTCTATAAGTAATGTCTAAACAAATAGTGGACGCAACGGATTTTCAAAACGTGATAAAGAGCTTGATTGTACCTATGTTACTAGTTATAGCTTATGAGAAACGTCAATGTGCATCATGATAAATATATATGATTAAGGGTCTGTTTGGCGTGACTTTTACTTTTGTTTCATGTAGAAGAGTTTTTGAAGGAAACTATCTTGATTTTTGTTTGAAAATCAATTTTTAAAACACATTCAATTTTGGAAATGCTTCTAAAGGAAGTTAAATTGGGCCAACTTCTTCTAGATTATTTTTAAACTACTAAAATCACAGTTTTTAGATCTGAAAAGTTCCTTTTGACTTTTCAATAGCCATGTCAAACGGGCCCTAAAATTGGGATATCGTTTATGTTGGTGTCATATCAAATTTGAAATTTCTATGTACTATGTTATTTATGTTCAAAATAGTGACTCTATGCATTCTTCAGATAGAAATAAGGTGTAAAGGGCAAGAGCTTCTACCTTTCTTGACGTTGCAGCATGTAAGAGATAACATATGGAGTCAAAGGGATTTTGTGACTTTGCTTCCACATTCCTCCTCAGCTACTGACCACATCATGGTTCTATTCTATGGCAGAAGTTCTTCTAATTAATTAACCTTTTTCTCATTTCTTCAATTATTGTTAAATTATCACAATTCGATTTTTTATTTTTATTTTATTTCCTCGATTGCATGTATGCTTTTAGGTCGTTTTCTTCCAAATTTTTATCTATTGATATGTCTAATCATGGGTTCGCCATACCGGAAATAACTCTCTCTCTCTCTCTTGCTGATTAATAGGTTAGAAATTATCATGATCAAGAGATTAATTTCTATTTTAATTTCGTCTTTCACATCGAGTATTTCAATATATGAACAAACATCTTTAATATATATAGTTCAACTGCACTGCTAAATATTTGGGGACTTGAATCTCGATTTTCATACATTCATTTCAATATCAAAACCCAAAAATCCGCATTTTTGGAACGAGACAGATTTATTTTACCTAGAAAAGAAAAAAAAAATGTTGAAAGCTAATATTAATTAAATGAAGAAGTGTGAAAACAAATGAAATAGACCACAATTTATGTTTCTGTTTTCTTGTCTTTGGCCCATTTCGTTTGTATTGTCCCAAATTTTTTGGGTCTCTAGTATGATTTTATACTATGTAGTTTTGTTAGAAATTTTACCAAAAAAAT